>JXCR01138385.1:7800-47036 GCA_002079205.1 Phalaenopsis hybrid cultivar | reverse complement strand
CGTGTTATCAATCTTAGCAGTGACGCTTTTCTTTTTCTTGTTGTTTATGCTTGACGATGATGGATTTTCTGGCGAAATCTTCATCTCGGGCTCGGTATGCAGTAGACTCTGAATGGAGACTTGTTTTGATGCAGACTGTAGCTTGTTCAACATCTTCTTGGATGATCTACTTCATACCTCATTCAATCCTTCTTCGGTATTTGTAGAAGCTTGTTTTGATGAATCCTGTATCTGATTAAGGACCCTCTTGAGTTCATCCCAAGTTATACTCCATCCATCTTTTCCGACATATGGATCAATTGGGGAGATTGACTCAACCGAAATCATGTTTATGGAACCTTTTTCAGGTTCTCTCAAATACTCCTTTGGGATTGTTATATTCTCCTCCTTGAGGTTCTTCTCGAGCCAGTCTTTAAAGACGAAGCATTTTTCTATAGTGTTATATTCTCCTCCTTTGGGATTGTTACACTATGGTCACCTTAGCCTTTTCATGCGGCTCCATGTGCTTCATTTCTTCTTGAAGACTGCTGGATTTACTGAGTAGCTTCTCTCATGTGGCTCAATGTGCTTCATTTCTTCTTGAAGACTGCTGGCTTTATTGAGTAGCTTCTCGAAGGATTTGATGTTGAGTCCCTTGAGCATGAAAGCTACTTGCGCATAAATGCTTTTGAGTATAATCTCAATCGCTTGATGTTCCTGTAGCTGAGGTTCACATTTCATGCTAAGGTTTCTCCACCTCAAAATATAGTCTGTCAAGGTTTCACTAGGCTTCTGCTTCTCCATCATGAGTTCTCCAATAGACACATGATGTTGTGCCCCAGCAAATCTTTTCACAAATAACTGTTCCAACTCATAAAATGTTTTAACTGACCCGTTGGGCAAGTCAGCGTACCGGTCAAAAGCAATCCCTGACAAGCTGCTGACGAACTGCTGGCAGAGTAGAGCTTCGCTATTCCTTGTGTTGCCATAATTGGCTCGAAAATGTGCTATGTGCTATCTANTTGGGTGTGTGAACTAGAAGAACCTCCACCAACTCGTTGTAAGGGAGTGATAGAAGGTTGTTGAAGTGGAGTTTTTTTGGCTTCCTCTTTGTGATTCTTCTGAATCTTCATTTTTATTTGTCAAAATCTTGTGCGAGAAGACAGTCTTCTTTGGAGGCGCGTAGTAGGCAGCATCTTCATGGATACTAACTTCATGCACTGAAAATGGTTGTAGGTCTTCCTTGATGCAATTTTCTTGACCATCTTTGTGGTATTTTATGCACTGGTGTAGAGATGATGGAATCATGTTATGCTCATGAATCCATGGTCGATCCAATAGAGCATTAAAAGAAGTCTCGGCGTCGATGATATGAAATTTAGCGGTTATTACAAGTTCTCCAACCTTCATAAGAAATGTAATTGATCTGAGGGCTCTTTCTCCTTTTTGGTTAAATTCTCTTAACGTCATCTTATCGGCTGTAAGCTCTTGAGCTTCAATATACAAATAGGCTAATGTCCGTAGGCTCATCAAGTTAAGAGATGCTCCAGCATCCATTAAAACTCTAGATAATACAAATCTACCAATGTTGACGNCGGCGTCGATGATATGAAATTTAACGGTTGTTACGAGTTCTCCGACCTTTATGAGTAATGAAATTGATCCAACGGCTCTTTCTGCCTTTTAGTTGAATCCTCTTAACATCATCTTATCAGGGATGAATCCTGAACGTCGAAGTCCAAATATGCTAACGTCCGTAGACTCATCAAGTTAAGAGATGCTCTGGGATCCAATAAAACTCTGGATAACACAAATCTGACAATGTTGACAGAGATGTAGAGCAGACGGTTGTGATCGGCGGTACCGAGCAGCAAGTCTTCATCTGTGAAGGTTACCCCAGACTGTTCTCTCAATCNCAAGTCTTCATCTGTGAAGGTTACCCCTGACTGTTCTCTCAATGAGCAAACTTCATCTAAGGATGTGCTAGCAAATTGAGCTAAGTAAATTTTTGGATCTAGCAAAGCTGTAACCAGAGATTATTTCATCTCCTTTGACTGGATCAGAGAGTCATAGATGCTTAGTCGGCAGGCAACTTCCTAAGATGAGCTAGCACGTTGTAGTCTACTTTGTATGATCCTCTGATTTTTTCTTGATTATGTGGTTCTTCCACTGGCGGAGGTGGGGGTATCTCTTCTCGGGTCATTATATGTTTTCCTTTATCTGCTGGAGCTGTTCTTGGTGGTAACATTTTTCCGCTCCTTAAGTTGACTTCTGTGATTTCTTCTTCTTGAGATATCATTGTTGAATCTTCTAGTGCCTTTTCCTCTTCGTCGAAAATATCTAAGTTGATGGCAAATGGTGCACCATGACGCTCGAGAGTTGGCTCTTCGTTATCGGTGCTGTCGTAAGCGATATTGTTGGTGTCTTCTTTATNGGATGTGCTAGCCAACTGAGCTAAGCAAATTTTTGAATCAAGCAAAGCTATAACCAGAGATTCTCTCATCTCCTTTAACAGGATCAGAGCGTCGTAGATGCTTAGTCGACAGGCAACATCCTAAGATGAGCTAGCACATTGTAGTCTACTTTGTTTGACCCTCCAATTTTATCATGATCATGTGATTCTTCCACTGGTGGAGGTGGGGGTATCTCTTCTCGAGTCATTATATGTTTTCCTTTATGTGTTGGAGTTGTTCTTGGTGGTAACACTTTTCCACTCCTTAAGTTAACTTCTGTGACTTTTTCTTCTTAAGATATCATTGTTGAATCTTTTGGTGTCTTTTCCTCTCCATCGAAAAGATTTAAGTTGATGGCAAGCAGAGTACCATGATGCTCAAGAACTGGCTCCTCGTTATTCCTCGTTGTCGATGTTGTCGTAAGCGGTATTATTGATGTCTTCTTTGGACTTGACAATGAGTTCATCAGACTCAAGTATGATTTGAGGATCATTTTGGGGATCGAGATCATAGATAGAACGGTCATAATCAGTTATGTTATCACCAGAAATAGTTAAAATGTAGCCAAAATAACAATCATTATATTCATAAGACCCCGGAGGGAAGAAAAGATAATCATACAAAGTTAAGGGTTCGAGGATTTTCTTCCCTAAATCCGAGACAACCACTCTAGTAGAGGCAGCCCCTATCCTACCCCCTGTGCTATCAATCTTTCTAGTGACGCTTTTCTTCTTCTTGTTCTTTGTCCTAGATGATGACTGATCTCCTAGTGAAACCTTCATCTCGGGCTTGGTATGTTCCTAGTGAAACCTTCAGTATCTTCTTGGACGATCTGCTCCAGACCTCCTTCCATTCTTCTTCGGTATTTGTAGAAGCTTGTTTCGATGAATCTTGTATTTGATTAATGACCCTCTTGAGTTCATCCCAAGTTGTACTCCATCCATCTATTCCGGCATACAGATCAATTGGGGAGATTGGCTTGGTCAAAATCATGTTTATGGAACCTTTTTCAGGTTATTTTAAATATTCTTTCGGGATTGTAATGTTCTCTTTCTTGAGGTTCTTCTCGAGTCAGTCCTTAAAGACGAAACACTTGTCTATAGTGTGCCCAAGCAATCGGTGGTATGGGCCATAATTTGGTTCATTCTTCTTATCCACCTCTTAGGGTTTTTTTGGATCCGGTAGTTTGAATTCTAGCTTCTTCATCAGGCTTTTAAATATTTTAGGTATGGCTTTATCCTTGAAAGAATACACAACTTTTTGTCGCTCTAACAGGGATATTCTTTTACCCACTGTTCGAGGTGATCCCTCCTGAGGTGGTTGTTGGTTGGATTGACTGCTCTGTTTCTGAGAGTATTGTGACGAAGACTGGCGATGTTCTTCTGCATATATCTTTATCTGCTGCTTTCCTTTGTTGACAGTCGTGACTACTCCTGATTTCTTTTCAAACACTCTGGTCACCTTAGCCTTTTCATGTGGCTCCATATGCTTCATTTCTTCTTGAAGGCTGCTGGCTTTACTGAGTAGCTTCTCGAAGGATTTGATGGTGAGTCCCTTAAGCATGAAAGCTACTGGCCCGAGAATTCTCTTGAGTAGAATCTCAATCACTTGATTTTCCTGTAGCTAAGGTTCACATTTCATGCTAAGGTTTCTCCACGTCAAAATATAGTCTACCAAAGTTTCGTTGAGCTTTTGCTTCTCTATCATGAGCTCTTCAATAGATACATGATGTTGTTCCACGGCAAATCTTTTCACAAATAACTGTTCCAACTCAGAAAAAATTTTAACTGACCCGTTGGGCTAGTTCCTTGTCGGGAATGTCTTATATCCTATGAAAATGATTATCATATTCCATCATTTTTTAGAGATGTCAAATGTTAGTTTTGGAAAAGGAATGTTATGCATAAGGTTTTGTACCTCTTTGTCTATCTTCTTGATCCTTTTAATAGTAAATTCAAACTGATGTAAGGCTGAATAGGTGATGAATTTTGGGATACTTGATCCATCAGTACATTCATATCATTCTCATCTCTCATTCCAATACAGTTTCAATAGACTTCTCGGTCCATCGGCTTCCAAGGAAGAAGCACTTTCTCCCAACTTTTATAAGGTACTTGTGATTGACTACATAGTAGAAAAATAGTAGATGGATGTCCCAATCCAGTAGCAGATCCATTGACAATCAAACCCAAAATTGATTTCACAATTATTGCACCAATATCAATAGATTTTCCAGTTTGAATACAGTAATTCAGAATAGCACCCTCCTTAGTTACCTTACTGACTTTCATAGTGGGGAGTAATTTTGATGCAATAAAGAAATGTCACGCCTTAGATGCAGGATTCCAAAATCATGAAGAAAAACTTACATTTTTATCATCTCTGACCTCCCAATTTACACCTTCATCCATAAGGTATCGATAGAGTTCATTCATATTATATCCTATATGGGTAAAACTTGCATAATGACAAATAGGAACACTTTTATTCATAAACATCTCATTTATTTTGAAGGAGTGAATTGCACAAACCTACCTTGCAAATAGACAATTCCTTGGTTGATTCTGTGAAAATTTGCATAAAACTCTTTTACCACAGGGACAACTGTAGCGGAAGTAGTGTAGCAAAGCACTTTTTAGTGTCTCCGTGCAATAATCTCTTCCACTCAAATATTCAGTGTTTAATCCTCGATTCACAAATCCCTTTTCCTTGATTAGCCTCTTCTTCACAAGAACTTGATCATGTAACTTTTGTGCATCAAAACTAATAAACTTTTTAAGGTTGAAAATTCCAATTTTCACAGAATTTTTAGAGTGGTAAGCCTTAAGAATTGAAAACTAGTGACTCTTCCCTCGTTTTCCCCCCTAAAAAATAATTTGGAATCAACTTTTGGGAGTTATAAGGAGAAGAACCTGCCAAAAACCCCCTTTTGAAATGTTTTAAGCCATTTTCGTCATCGCGATGTTTTAGGTGCCATCTCTCTAAAATGTGGCCATTCATGGGCCAAACTGGCGCTTCACGTACTAGTTCCAAAAAATTCATCATTTCGAATTCGATCCAATACATTCTCAAAATTCCATAAAATTAGGTAAATAAAGATGTTTTTAAATAATTTCTTAATGCNCTGTTGGCTTTACTGAGTAGCTTCTTGAAGGATTTGATGGTGAGTCCCTTAAGCATGAAAGCTACTGGCCCAAGAATTCTCTTGAGTAGAATCTCAATCGCTTCATTTTCCTGTAGCTAAGGTTCACATTTCATGTTAAGGTTTCTCCACCTCAAAATATAGTCTACCAAAGTTTCATTGAGCTTTTGCTTCTCTATCATGAGCTCTTCAATAGATACATGATGTTGTGTCATGGCAAATCTTTTCACAAATAACTGTTCCAACTCAGAAAATATTTTTACTGACCCGTTGTGCTAGTTCCTTGTCGGGAATGTCTTATATCCTATGAAAATGATTATCATATTCCATCATTTTTTAGAGATGTCAAATGTCAGTTTTGGAAAAGGAATGTTATGCATAAGGTTTTGTACCTCTTTGTCTATCTTCTTGGTCCTTTTTAATAGTAAATTCAAACTGATGTAAGGTTGAATAGGTGATGAATTTTGGGATGCTTGATCCATCAGTACATTCATATCATTCTCATCTCTCATTCCAATACAGTTTCAATAGACTTCTCGGTCCATCGACTTCCAAGGAAGAAGCACTTTCTCCCAGCTTTTATAAGGTACTTGTAATTGACTACATAGTAGAAAAATAGTAAATGGATGTCCCAGTCCAGTAGCAGATCCATTGACAATAAACCCAAAATTGATTTCACAATTATTGCACCAATATCAATAGATTTTCCAGTTTGAATACAGTAATTCAGAATAGCACTCTCCTTAGTTACCTTACTGACTTTCATAGTGGGGAGTAATTTCGATGCAATAAAGAAATGTCACGCCTTAGATGCAGGATTCAAAAATCATGAAGAAAAACTTACATTTTTATCATCTCTGACCTCCCAATTTGCACCTTCATCCATAAGGTATCGATAGAGTTCATTCATATTATATCCTATATGGGTAAAATTTGCATAATGACAAATAGGAACACTTTTAATCATAAACATCTCATTTATTTTGAAGGAGTGAATTGCACAAACCTACCTTGCAAATAGACAATTCCTTGGTTGATTCTGTGAAAATTTGCATAAAACTCTTTTACCACAGGGACAACTGTAGCAGAAGTAGTGTAGCAAAGCACTTTTCAGTGTCTCCATGCAATAATCTCTTCCACTCGAGTATTTAGTGTTTAATCCTCGATTCACAAATCCCTTTTCCTTGATTAGCCTCTTCTTTACAAGAACTTGATCATGTAACTTCTGTGCATCAAAACTAATAAACTTTCTAAGGTTGAAAATTCCAATTCTCATAGAATTTTTAGAGTGGTAAGCCATAAGAATTGAAAACTAGTGACTCTTCCCTCATTTTCCCCCCTAAAAAACAATTTGGAATCAACTTTTGGGAGTTATAAGGAGAAGAACCTGCCAAAAAACCCCTTTTGAAATGTTTTAAGCCATTTTCGTCATCGCGATGCTTTAGGTGTCATCTCTCTAAAATGTGGACATTCATGGGCCAATCTGGCGCTTCACGTGCTAGTTCCAAAAAATTCGTCATTTCGATTTCGATCCAATAAATTCTCAAAATTCCATAAAATTAGGTAAATAAAAATGTTTTTAAAAATTTTCTTAATGTTAAATTTCTCAAATACACATAATCTATAAAAGTACAATATAAATATATGTTAAATATTCCAAACAAAAACATAAAAGCAAAATAAACAACGATAATTTGGGTTGCCCCCCACAAAGCACTTGGTTTAATTCCGTCAGTCGGACATTCCCAGTTTTTATTGTGGGTGACCCAACATTACAGTCTCTTTAAAAATTGGTCTTTGACCATCAAAATATGGTTTCAATCTGTGCTTATTCACTTTAAATATCCTTCCAGTCTTGGGTTCTTCAATATTAACAGCTTCATAGGGATAAATTTTTACAACTCTGAATGGCTCTTTCCACCNCAAAATATGGTTTCAATCTGTGCTTATTCACTTTAAATATCCTTCCAGTCTTGGGTTCTTCAATATTAACAGATCCATAGGCATAAATTTTTACAACTCTGAATGGCTCTTTCCACATAAAATTTAGCTTTCTAGAAAATAATTTCAATCTTGTATTGTATAATAAAACTTCCTGTCCAGGTTCAAATTTGTTTTATTATCTTCTGATCATGTCATTCTTTCATTCTTTCCTAATAAATCCTAGCATTATCGTAAGATTCAATTCTAATTTCTTCAAGCTCATTCAATTGCAATAACTTTTCTCATTGGCATCTTTAAAATTCTTTAATAACTAAATAAGCTTTATGTTTCAATTCTACTGGTAAGACAAGTCTTCCCAAAAATTAATCTATACAGGAGCATTCCTATAAGTGTCTTATAAGCTATCTTGTATGTTCATAATGCAATATCTAATCTAGCATACCAATCAATTTTATTAGGATTCACACTTTTTTTCAAATTTCTTTTAATTTCATGATTACATACTTCTGCCAAACCAATAGTCTGGGGATAATCAGAAGTTGAAATTTTATGTATTATATTATGTTTTCCCCCAACCGNCTATACAGGAGCATTCCTATAAGTGTCTTATAAGCTATCTTGTATGTTCATAATGCAATATCTAATCTAGCAGACCAATCAATTTTATTAGGATTCACACTTTTTTTTAAATTTCTTTTAATTTCATGATTACATACTTCTGCCAAACCACTGGTCTGGGATGATAAGAAGTTGAAATTTTATGTATTATATTATGTTTTACCCCAACCATGCAATTGTTGCATTTTAAAATGAGATCCTTCATATGTAATAATTACTCTTGGCATTCCATATCTTGTAAAAATATTTTTAATTAAAATTTTTGAAACACCTCGAGCATCACATCTAGTTAAAGCAATTACTTCAATCCATTTTGAAACATAATCCACTACAATCAATATATAAATATTTTCAAATGAAGGTATAAATAGTCCCATAAAATTCAATCCTCATGCATCAAAAATTTCAATTTCCAAATTAAAATTTAGAGTCATTTCATTTCTTTTTGAAATAATACATACTCTTTGACACCTATCACATGTTTATATATATATATATATATATATTAAAATCTCTAATAAAGCAGGCCAATAAAATCCAGATTGTAAAATTTTATGAACAGCTCTATCATTACCAAAATGACCTCCAAATTCAGAATCATGACATTTTTGGATAATTTCCTGAATTTCTTTATAAGGCAAACATCATCTCATTACTAAATCTATGCATTGTTTGTACAAAAATGGGTCATCCCAAAAATAAGATTTTGCATCATGAAGGAATTTTTTTTCCTGTTGTTTTCTCATTCCCTATGGTAGAATACTACTAACAATATAATTCACAATATTAGCATACTAAGGTATTTCTCATCCTTTTACAGCATAAAGTTGTTCATAAAGAAATGTTTTTTTAATTTTTTTCCTAAATCAAGTGTTTCTACATGTTCTAGCCTAGATAGATGATCAGCAATTTGATTATTAGTCTCTTTCCTATTGACTACTACAAAATCAAACTCTTGCATCAGAAGTATCCATCTAATTAATCTTGGTTTTGCATCATTCTTTTGCATTAAATATTTTATAGTTGAGTGGTCAATATACACAACACATTTAGTTTCATTTAGATATGATCTAAACTTGTCAAAAGTATAAACAATAGCCAATAACACTCTTTCAGTAGTGGTGTAGTTAATTTGAGCATCGCAAAGAGTCTTACTAGCATAGTATATGATTTTAAAAATCTTGTCATATATGTGCCCTAAAACNTTCAATCCCCATGCATCAAAAATTTCAATTTTCAAATTAAAATTTAGAGGCATTTCATTTCTTTTTGAAATAATACCTACTCTTTGACACCTATCACATGTTTATATATATATATATATATATATATTAAAATCTCTAAATAAAGGAGGCCAATAAAATCTAGATTGTAAAATTTTATGAACAGCTCTATCATTACCAAAATGACCTCCAAATTAAGAATCATGACATTTTTGGATAATTTCCTGAATTTCTTTATAAGGCACACATTGTCTCATTACTAAATCTATGCATTGTTTGTACAAAAATGGGTCATCCCAAAAATAAGATTTTGCATCATGAAGGAATTTTTTTTCCTGTTGTTTTCTCATTCCCTATGGTAGAATACTACTAACAATATAATTCACAATATCAGCATACTAAAGTATTTCACATCCTTTTACAGCATAAAGTTGTTCATTAAGAAAATTTTTCTTAATTCTTTTCCTAAATCAAGTGTTTCTACATGTTCTAGCCTAGATAGATGATCAACAATCTGATTACTAGTCTCTTTCCTATTGACTACTACAAAATCAAACTCTTGCATCAGAAGTATCCATCTAATTAATCTTGGTTTTGCATCATTCTTTTGCATTAAATAGTTTATAGTTGAGTGGACAGTATACACAACACATTTAGTTCCATTTAGATATGAACTAAACTTGTCAAAAGTATAAACAATAGCCAATAACTCTCTTTCAGTAGTGGTGTAGTTAATTTGAGCATCGTAAAGAGTCTTACTAGCATAGTATATGATTTTAAAAATCTTATCATATATGTGCCCTAAAACAGCTCCAATTGCATAATCACTTACATCACACATTAATTCAAAAGGTTTCTCCCAATTAGGTGAAACAATTATAGGAGCAGTGATCAATTTTTCCTCTAAAGTTTCAAAGACTTTAAGACAATCTTAGTTAAAGTCAAATTTTGTATCTTTTTCCACAATTTGGCATAAAGGCTTTGTAATTTTTGAAAAATCTTTAATATATCGACTGTAAAATCCAGCATGTCCTAAAAAGCTCCTAACTCCTCTTACAATAGTAGGTGGAGGTAAATTTGATATAACCTATATTTGCGCATGATCTACTTTCATCTCATTTTCTAAAATTTTTTAACCAAGCATCATTCCCCCTGTAACCATAAATTGACATTTTTCCCTGCTTAATACTTGATTAGTCTTTTCACATTGTTCTAGAACTTACTCTAAATATTTTAGACATATTTCAAATGAAGTTCCAAAAATACAAAAATCATCCATAAAGACTTCAATCTCTTTTTCAATTAAACCACTAAAAATTGACATCATACATCATTGAAATGTTGTAGGTGTGTTACATAATCCAAAGGGCATTCACCGAAAAGCAAAAGTTCCATAAGGACTAGTAAATGTTGTTTTCTCTTGATACTCTATAGCAATAGGTATTTGATGATAACCAGTATATACATCTAGAAAACAAAAATATTTATGCCCAACCGGCCTATCCAACATTTAGTCTAAAAAGGGTAAAGGAAAATGATCCTTTCTGGTGGCAAATTTAACTTTCTATAATCTATGCAGATCCGCCATCCAGTGGCTTATCTTGTTAGTATTAATTCATTATTCTCATTTTTCACAACAGCCACACCTCCTTTCTTTGGAACCAATGAATTGGACTCACCCAAGCATTGTCTGAAATAGGTTATATTATTCTGGCATCTAACCATTTTAAAATCTCTTTCTTGACAACTTATTTCATCATAGGATTCAATATCCTTTGAGGATTTGCTTTTGGTTCATGTTGAACTTCCAATAAAACTCTATGCATAGAAATTGAAGGACTGATTCTTTTAAAATCAGCTAATGTTGATCCAAAGGCTTTCTTATATCTTCTTAAAGTTTCTAACAACGGTTGTCCTTGGGTATCAATTAACCTTGAGGATACTATAACAGGTAATGTGGATAAATCTCCTAAGAATGCATACTTTAAATGTGTAGGAAGTGTTTTAATTTCTAGTTCAGGATATTTCTCAATGTATAAAATCAATTTCTTGTTACTTTCTATAGGATCTAACACTTCAAATTTTTCCTAAACATAATCCACATCTTCATTACTCACTTTTGTAGATTCAACTTGAATTTTATCCTTATCTTGATATTCCAAATATTCTTTTTCAAATTTCTTTTCGAATGTCTTCTTGAAATATTTATGGCTTAAATATTCATTTATATCCATTTTGAAGCATTCAATCTTTTTCTCTTTTACAGGGTATCGCATTGATTTTACAATATTAAATGTAACCTCTTGATCACTAACTCTCATAGTTAGTTATCCTTATTTCACATCTATTAAAGTTCATCCAGTAGCAAAGAGTTGTCTTCCAAAAATGATAGGAATTTCTTTATTTTCCTTCATATCTAATACAATAAAATCCACAGGGAATATAAATTTATCAACTTTTACCAAAAACATCTTCTATAAATCCCTTAGGATAGGTAATCAAACGATCAGCTAACTGAAGAGTACAGTTGTAGGTAGAATATCTCCTAAACCCAACTTTGTGAAAATTGATAAAGGCGTAAGATTAATACTGGAACTTAAATCATATAAATCTTTTTTCAAAAAATCTTTAGCTAATAGCACAAGGAATAGTAAAACTTTTAGGATCTTTAAGTTTTTAAGGAAACTTGTTCTGAATTATAGCATTACACTCTTCACTGAGTGCAATAGTTTCATTGTCTACAGACTTCCTTTTCTTATTAAGTATATCCTTCACGAACTTCACATAACTTGGAATTTATTCCGAGGCTTTAACAAATGGAATGTTTATCATCAATTTCCTCAATATCTCTATAAATTTTGAAAATTGGATATCTCTATTTTTCTACTTTAATCTTTAAGTAAAGGGAGGTAGTGGTCTTTCTACTGTGATTTTCATCGGTTTAATAGGCCATTCTGACTTAGAATAAAAATCTTTACCATATTTTTCATTTTCCACCACATTTTTTCAACTTCAACTTCCACTTCTTTTTTAACTCTGGTTTTCAATTCTTTTTCACTTCTCAGTTGAATAACCTTAATTTTCTTTTTATTCTAAACTTTAGGATTTACTTCAACATTACGAGGCAATGTTTCTGGAGGTCTATTGCTAAGTGCAGTAGCAATACATTCCAATGGATTTTTCATGTTTCTAATTGCAGCTCCTTGACTCTGTAATTAGCTTCTCATTTGCAATATCAATTCTTCCATTGACAACTCTTCTCTTTACTCTACAAATTATTAAAACCTAGAGGATAATAAAGTTTATAAGTTGGATTCCCTTGATTGTTGGATTTTCCCAATGGATTCGCAGTGTTGTTTCCTCATTACAGATTTCCAGCATTAGAATTATTGTTACTCCAACTAAAATTTGGATGATTCTTCCAACCAGGATTATAATAATTGGAATAAGGATTATTAAAATGATTATTTATTACATTTAAAATCTCACAAGAAGATTGATATTCTATAATTTATCCCAATGAGTTTTCCTCAAGCACAGGTGATGTCTGAGAATAATTCATTCCTTATTAACCTATCTTCTTTGATATAGTGGATATTTGGGCAACTAACATAGATATTGCATCAAAATGATGAATACTAGCTACTCTTTTTGGACGTACCCTTTCAGAGGTTCATTAAAAATTATTAGTAGTCATCTCTTCAATTAAAGGATATGCTTCATAGAATGATTTTGACATTAATGATCCACTAGCAGCAGTGTCAATTATCGATCTAAGAGATCCAACCAATCCATTATAAAAGTTTGAATTATTAACCAATCTGGCAATGCATGGTGTAGACACTTTCTAAGAAGATCTTTAAATCTTTCACAGGTTTCATAAATTGATTCCCCTTCAAACTAAAAAAAGATGTAATATTGTTTCTAAGTTTAGCAATTTTTTAAGGTTAGAAATATTTAGATAAAAATTTTTATGATAAGTCTCCCTAAGTTCTGATATATCCAGGTGCTAATGAGTTTAATCATATCTTAGCTTTATCCCTTATTAAAAAAGGAAAAAGTTTAAGTCTGATAGCATCATTCAACACTCCATCATATTTAAAAGTAGCACATAATTCTAGAAAACTAGCAAGTTATAAATTAGGATCTTCAGTTTGTACCATTTGGATAATAGCAGGTTTAAGCTCAAATAAATTGGCTGCTACAGCAGGGTTTTGTATACTCAAATGAATTTCATCTATTGTAGGATTAGCATAATCTCTTAAAGGTCTCTGATGATGTTCATTTTCATTTCAAGCATTACTTGAGTTGCAAGCCATTTTGCTAAAATGATATATCTCTTATTGTTGTTTTCTAATTTTTTTTCTAATAGTTCTTTCTAACTTTGAATCGTAAGGTACTAAATCTTCAGATCTTACACTACGCATAAACAAACACAATAAGTAATTAAAAAAAGCAAACACGCTAAAATATGGAAATATTTGAACTGAACTACAAACACTTTTTTAGTTAAAATAATATAATTTAAATTATAAAGTTACTAATACTTTCTGTTACTTCCCGGCAATAGCGACAAAAACTTGGTGCGGGAGGATTTAGTGTGTTAATTTTGTAAATGTTTTTCAATATTACAAAATACACACGACGGATACAATAGTAATTATGCAATTTAATCCCAATAAAAATAACTTTAGTGAAAATAGTTTTTTCCTTCAAAAATAAAATTTAAACTACCAAATCCTCTAAAAATAATACAAGTAAACATATTGCTCAAGTAATAAAGGGCTCAAATGAAGTTCTAGATATTAATCCCACAGGGAAGCTGGAAATGCTTATAAGTAAATTATTAAGATTATAATGTAAAATAAAATTTTAAACTACAAAAGTGAAGTGTGAAATTCGAATCTAAAGTAAATGAGTGAATGCTAAATAAAATGCAGTTAAAAGACTAAGTTAATTAAACTAATTGCTAAACTTTCAAAAGTAAAATTATGAAAACTAAATAAATTTTTTGTATGAAGAAAAGTTCAAATTTAAGAAAGCATCATTCCCCTTTACAATGAGTATATGGATTGTGAAGAAATTAATATCATTTAAATATATATATTTATTCTATAAATTATTTTGTGTCAAATAGGAGCAATCATATTCCTTACCTCTTCCTAGTGCATAAAGAACATTGACTAATCCAGAGTTTTGTCCCTAATTCCATGGTTAGGCTAGGAGGATATCGGCTGCCACTCCAGAGCTCCCACTGCTCCCTCATCTGAGGGCTAACAATCTCGCATTAGATTCCAATCAACTGGACCAAATTGGGGATTTTAATCAGTCACCTTAAAATCTCTAATTATGCATCCAACAAATTAGATTTCCCTATTTATTTGTACTTAACTCTATGGATGACATCCTCTCTCATGGAATCAAATGTGACTCCCACTATGTTGTAGAAATCATAGCCCTTTCGGAGCTTATGTTTCTCAACACATTTTAACATTTCAATTAGCCAGATTAAAATGAAGAACGTAGTTCAAATCATCACAAATTATTGACATTTAAAACTGTATATTCATAAAACCATATCTCAAAGTAGGGACAAGGATAAAAAACACTACTAAAAATTCACGGGAAGGATACGACAGAACATGGATTTCATATAAAAAAACAAGTTTACAAAATAAAGAAATAAAAGAACACAACATATCTCACAATCCTTCCCAAGAAAATCCCTAGAAGTTCTCTTCAAGCACTTTTCCTCTTTACAAGCACCTCAATTCTCTCTTAGAAAAGTAATGAAGAAGAAATATCTTACTTTCCCTCTCCTCTTACAATCATTGAAGAAAATCTCAAAGCCCTTGACTTTTTCTCTTTCTCTCTTTCTTACTCACGCCCCTCTTCTTCTCTCCATGACACCTCCACCACACATGCCCTAGACCTCCCTCTCTTTTATTAGAGGTTGTCTCCCTCCAAAAATGAATTTAAATTCCCTCTAAATTCTATCCAAAAGTCAAATCTTTTGAATTCAAAAGACATGTCTATTGATCCAAGAGACATATCTCTTCATAAAAGAACCTTCCAAAGTGTTTAGATACATTGAATCACTCCATGGGGTATTTAGAACAAGTTTCTTTTTTGAAATTCATGTAAATTTCATCTCAAACCGCCTTAGTCCTCAAAAAGTCTTCTCTGGCACTTCAGGTGCTGGTTCCGGCGCTTTAGGTGTCATCTTGCTTAAGACCGCGCTATTCTAAAGTGCCAGTTCTGGTACTTGAGGTGCCAGTTCTGGTGCTTTAGGCACCAAAATCCCAAATTTTGTTGTTCTGGCTCCAAATTTCATCTTTTTTGCTACTTTTGATCCAAATGCCTCAAAATTTATATAGTTGCAACAAAAACATGAAAATACCCTTCTTTAAATTGTAATATCACCAAAAATAAGCATAAAATGTATACTTAATATAATATATTATTTTGGTGCATCACTCATTTGCTAGAGTGGTGTGGGAAAAGTTGGGGTGCTACTTTGGCATTATGTGGCCCCCAACTTTGTGCTTGAAAATTATTCTTGTTATTTGGAAATGAATAGAACACTCTCAGAACAAAAGTTTTTGCTTACCCTTAATTGTGTTGTGGTTTATTTGGGTGGCTATAAATAGCCACAAGTATGAAGCTTCTCACCATACTCCAAATACTATCGTTGCACTTATTGTGGCTAATTTTCATAAGGCAAGGAGAGTTTTTGATGTTGTCTCTACTTATTGTGATACTCCTCCTCCTCTTTACAGACTTATATACAGANATGAAAATACCCTTCTTTAAATTGTAATATCACCAAAAATAAGCATAAAATGTATACTTAATATAATATATTTTTTTGGTGCATCACTCATTTGCTAGAGAGGTGTGGGAAAAGTTGGGGTGCTACATTGGCATTATGTGGCCCCCAACATTGTGCTTGAAAATTGTTCTTGTTATTTGGAAAGGAATAGAACACTGTCAGAACAAAAGTTTTTGCTTACCCTTAATTGTGTTGTGGTTTATTTGGGTGGCTAGAAATAGCCAAAAATATGAAGCTTCTCACCATACTCCAAATACTACTGTTGCACTTATTGTGGCTAATTTTCATAAGGCAAGGAGATTTGTTGATGTTGTCTCTACTTCTCTTCAATTTGGGAGTGGTAGTAGACCAACTTTAATTAGTTCGAGAACACCCTCCCATGGTTGGTTCAAAGTTAATATTGATGGTAGTTTCACAACTGAAGTTGCAGGAATGGGAGGCCTATTTTGGGATATAAATGGGAATTTCCTAGCTTTTGTTGCCTCCCCCTGTAATGCCTCATCCCCCCTGGAATCTGAAACTAATGTTGTGTTGGCAGCTATGCAGGTTGTTATTTCTTTGTGTTTCTTTAATGTTGTGGTAGAAATTGATTCCCAAAGGTTGTTTAACATATCAACGGGAAGGATAAAGCTTGTTTGGTACCTCATTGCATTGCTGAAATGGATTAAGACTATTGTGGACATCAATCATCTTAATATCCAATACACTTTTATACATCGAGAGGGTAATGCCCCTGCGGATTGGTTAGCTAGAGGGGACAACTTAGTATTGTGATTAGTGATACTCCTCCTCCTCTTTACAGACTTATATACAGTGACTTACTTGATGCCCCTTTTTTCAAGCATAGCTCCCTGCTCTTTTTCTTTATGATTTTGTTTTCTCACAGTATTATGGTTGGTGACCCTAGCATTAGGGTTTTGGGTGCTTTTGTGTTCAATGTGCTATCCAAGATTAGGTGCCTGATTGGTCTTATGCTATCAAAAATTCAGCAAATTTATACCTGCTAGAGTGGTTTAACTCTTGTTTTTTTCTCTGTCCCATGCCCCTAGTTTCAATAGGGGCTTTATTTTGACTTTTATGATGTTGTTTATTGATACACCAAAAAATGTAATATTTTTCATACTATATTTTATGATGATATTGCAGTTTAAAGGTATTTATTCTTGTGTTTTTTGTTGTAGGTACAAAAAATTGAAGCAATTGGAGTGATTGGAGCAAAAGGAACAAAAATGGACCAAAACGGAGTAAATCGGAGCAAATCGGGTTGAATCGGGGCACATCGAAGCCAAGGGGACCTAAGTTAGACACTTAAGTGCCTGTGCTTGATGCTTTAGTGCCAAAAATGGTGCTTAGGCGCCACCNCAGTGACTTACTTGATGCCCCTTTTTTCAAGCATAGCTCCCTGCTCTTTTTCTTTATGATTTTGTTTTCTCATAGTATTGTGGTTGGTGACCCTAGCATTGGGGTTTTGGGTGCTTTTGTGTTCAATGTGCTATCCACGATTAGGTGCCTGATTGGTCTTATGCTATCAAAAATTTAGCAAATTTATACCTGCTTGAGTGGTTTAACTCTTATTTTTTTCTCCGTCCCATGCCCCTAGTTTCATAGGGGCTTTATTTTGACTTTTATGATGTTGTCTATTGATACACCGAAAAATGTACTATTTTTTATACTATATTTTATGATGATATTGCAGTTTAAAGGTATTTATTCTTGTGTTTTTTTTTGTAGGTGCAAGAAATTGAAGCATTTGGAGTGATTGGAGCAAAAGGGACAAAAATGGACCAAAACGGAGTAAATCGGAGCAAATCGGGTTGAATCGGGGCACATCGGAGCCAAGGGGGCCTAAATCAGACATTTAAGTGCCTGTGCCTGATGCTTAAGTGCCAAAAATGGTGCTTAGGCGCCACTAAATAGAGAGTAGGGCGCCTAAGCGCCCCAGAATCGGCGCTTAGGTGCCGGTGACGGTTTTCAACATAACTTCTAGAATATAAATCGGATTTGGACAATATTTGAAGCAGTGCTTATCTTGGGTAATTCATTGAAATTTATAAAATAAACTTTCTAGAAGAATTTTGGGTGGTTATATGGAGTTTTGAAGAGGCACTTCAGGCACCATTTGGAAGATTTAATGAATATGAACAGTTTTGAAGAGATACTTAAGCATCTATTGAAAAATTAAAAAAAAGGCTTTGAAAAGTTTTTAAAATATCTCTTAGACTCTTGAATTAATTAGAATAAGAGAAGAAGGCTTGTAGAAGAAGAAGAAATCTTGGGTGTAAGCCCCAAGTGGGGCGGCAAGGTGAGAAAGAAAAAAAGAGTGAGAGATTTCTTCTTTTTATTTCACTTTATTCTTGGAGAGGATTGTAAGGAGATTGCTTTTGCTATACAAGGAGAGTTTAATTTCTAATAGAGATAAGTATTTTCATTGTCTTTTTATCTGAATTTATTACTTTGCTTGTGTGGTTTCAAAGTCTTGTTCAATGAAAAGTTCTTATTGTTTCTTCATGTGTTGTGGGTAGTTTTCTTTACTCTTCCCTCTGGTAATGAGTTAGTATGCATGTGCAAGATATAAAATTGAGTAGAGTGAGAATATATTGTGATGATTTTATTTTATTCTTTANGGTGCCGGTGACGGTTTTCAACATAACTTCTAGAATATAAATCGGATTTGGACAATATTTGAAGCAGTGCTTTGTGCATATCTTGGGTAATTCATTGGAATTGATAAAATAAACTTTCTAGAAGAATTTTGGGTGGTTATATGGAGTTTTGAAGAGGCACTTCAGGCACCATTTGGAAGATTTAATGAATATGGACAGTTTTGAAGAGATACTTAAGCATCTATTAAAAAATTAAAAAAAAGGCTTTGAAATGTTTTTAAAATATCTCTTAGACTCTTTAATTAATTAGAATAAGAGAAGAAGGCTTGTAGAAGAAGAAGAAAGCTTGGGTGTGAGCCCCAAGTGGGGCGGCAAGGTGAGAAAGAAAAAGAGAGTGAGAGATTTCTTCTTTTTATTTCACTTTATTCTTGGAGAGGATTGTAAGGAGATTACTTTTGCTATACAAGGAGAGTTTAATTTCTATCAGAAATAAGTATTTTCATTTTTTTTATCTGAATTTATTGCTTTGCTTGTGTGGTTTCAAAGTCTTGTTCAATGAAAAGTTCTTATTGTTTCTTCATGTGCAGTGTGTAGTTTTCTTTACTCTTCCCTCTTGTAATGAGTTAGTATGCATGTGCAAGATATAAAATTGAGTAGAGTGATAATATGTTGTGATGATTTTATTTTATTCTTTATTTACATGTAAAATTGATCAAATTGCATGTTAAAATCTGTTGTGAGAACATGTAAGATTTGAGATGGTGTTGTCTCAATCAACTGTAGTAAAATCACATGAGATTGTATGGATGAGAATGTAGTCCATATGTTGAGTGAAAATAAATAGTAAAATAATCTTTAATGGGTTTATAATTAGTGGACTTTAGAGTGATAGGCTAAAGCCCCATAATTTGGTCTACTATTTTAGGTTTTGATGCGAGATGTTAGCCTCTAGGTGGAGGGATAAGAGGGAACACTAGAGTGAAAGCTAGTATCTTCCCTGCCTAGCCCGTCTTCAAAACTATTCAAACTTTAGATTAACCAATGTTCTTTATAACATCTCCAATAAGGGTAAAGAAAATAATTTCTCCTATTTGTCTCAATCTCTCTCACTACTTGTTTTACTTTTAGACATGTCACTACTTTCGTTGCATGAGGAATAGTACTTTTAATATAATAAAAACCCCACTTTCTGATTTTCACAAAGTATTTTAATTTAGAATTAGAAGTTGTATTGTAGTGATAATTGTAAGATAAAATCAAAACCAAACTTTTATCGACCTTCAAAGCTAGGGCATGTTATTACATACTAGAACTTCTCTTGAAAGCTGTTGTGATTACCCTCGATCTCCGAGGGATCGATATTTGGGGCTTAATCAAAAACTCTATATTACTTGATAACGATATAAATACTTGTGAAGAATCCCTAGAAATATAATCGAAATCTTACTTTGTTTGGGATCAAGTTTTCGGTGTCATTACCAATGATTAAAATCTTCAAGTAGTGGTGTCAACTTCTTAAATTTTACATATAAAAAAAGAATATCGGGATCAAGTTTTTGGCAACGTTGTCAGGGATCGCAACGGTTGATCTTGACTTTTAGGAGAACTTTAGTTGAAATAATTACACTTGGAAAACTGTAGTGTCATAAAAATAATTTTGTGTGAAAATTATTTTTTGTATAAAAATTTGTTGTGAAAAAACAGTTCGTTTGAAAAACAAGGTGTTTATGAAAATGTTTTGTTGTGTTGAATATATTTTTTTATTTTTTTGTTTAATTATTAATGTATTATTTGTTGTGTTGCATATAAAAATAAAGGATCTGCAGGATTGGTGTCTTATGACCCGGAGTTAGAAAAAAAAGAAAAAAATCAAAAAATAGGAAGGGATTTGAAAAACTAGAAATGGAAATGGAAAACATTCAAAATAATAACTTAGAAAATCATCATAAATTATTGAGACATTATATAAATCCTATGACATATGAAATTCACTCAAGTATACAAACCTCTGTCGTAGAAGCTGACTCGTTTGAAATAAATCCATCGATTATCCAACTAGTGCAGAACAACCAGTTTGGGAGAACACCTTCGGAGGATC
The DNA here is from genome assembly GCA_002079205.1 of Phalaenopsis hybrid cultivar. Taxonomy (NCBI): domain Eukaryota; kingdom Viridiplantae; phylum Streptophyta; class Magnoliopsida; order Asparagales; family Orchidaceae; genus Phalaenopsis; species Phalaenopsis hybrid cultivar. Next base: position 26,144 of record JXCR01138385.1, on the reverse strand, counting down.
CCTATTTACCCTTATCAAATTTTCTAGAACTTTGTGCTACATTTTGTTATAACGGCATGTCAAACAATGTGTTAGACTAAGGCTTTTCCTTTCTCACTAAGAGATAAGGCTAAAATGTGGTTATACTCATTAGCACCTGACTTTATTAAAAATTGGGAGGAGTTAACTCAAAATTTCTTAGCTAAGTATTTTCCACCTTCAAGGACTACTAAACTAAGAAACGATATTATTTCATTTTGTCAGTATAAAGGGGAATCAATATACGAAACCTAGGAAATATTTAAGGAACTCCTAAGTAAGTGTCCACACCATGGTCTGCCCGATTGGTTAATCATTCAAACTTTTTATAATGGGTTAGTAGAATCCCTTAGGTCTACAATTGATGCTGCCACTGGTGGATCATTAATGTCAAAACCATTTGATGTAGCATATGCGTTATTGAATAAATGGCTACAAATAAATTTCAATGGCCCCTCCAAGATAAATCCTAAAAAGGTAGTCAATATTCATAATATAGATGTGTTTGCAATTCTTGCATCTCAGTTGCTACAATATCAAGGAAGTTGAACTAACTTGGAATGAACCAACCTCAATTCACTTTAGTAAGTGAAGAAATTTTATTAGGACATATAATTGATCCTAACTTATCATATGAGACTTTAAATACCATAAACTACCCGTATTCTAACTTTTATAACTCAGGTTGGAAGAATCATCCTAATTTTAACTGGTATCATACTATTTGGGGTGAAGACCAACAATGGGAAAATAATCATGCAAATCCTAATGGAAGTTGGAATAATCAAAGGAACACAAACTATAGACCTTCATATCCACCAAACTCTAATAATTATCAATAATTTGAGGATAAGAAGATTTCTATAGAAGAAGTGGTATTGCAAATGAGAAACCAGTTGTAAGGTCAAAATGCTGCAATTAGAAACATAGAGAACCAACTTGGACAAATTGCTAATTTACTTAGCAATAAACCCCAAGGAACACTTCCTAACAACACTGAGATCAACCCTAAAGAGAAGAATGATGAACAAATAGATGTTGTCCAATGAAGAAGTGGAAGAGAGATACAGGATGTAGTTAGAAAAGAGAAAGAAGTTGTGAGAAAAATAAAGGAAACTAAAAGACCTTAAGAACATGTTTCTAAGGATTTGGAAAATTTAATATCTCCAACTAAAATTAATTTAGAAAGACCAACACCTTCATTTCCTCAAAGACTTAGACAGCATGAGTTGGATAAATAATTTTTAAAGTTCATGGAAGTACTTAAAAAGTTAACGATAAATATTCCTTTCGCTGAAGTTTTGGAATATATTCCAAGTTATGCAAAATTTATGAAGGAGATATTAAACAAGAAAAGCAAGTTTGAGGATTACGAGACAGTTGCACTAAGTGAGGCGTGTAGCGCTATATTTTAGAAAAAGCTTCCTAAGAAACTTAAAGATCCTTCTAGCTTAACAATTGCTTCTGTAATTAGAGAAAGATTATGTGGAAAAGCTTTATGTGATTTTGGATCGAGCATTAATGTGATGTCTCTATCTATATTTAGAAGGTTAGGTTTAACTGATATTTCTCCCACCCACTACTGTAACCCTTCAGTTAGTTGATCGATCTATCATTTATCCAAAAGGAGTTATAAAAGACGTGCTTATTGAAGTTGATAAATTTATATTTCCTATGGACTTTATTGTATTAGATGTGGAAGAAGATAAAGAAAATTTAATTATTTTGGGGAGACCTTTTCTTATTACTAGACAAGCTATGATAGATACACAAAAAAGAGAGTTGACTGTGAATATTAGTAACCATGAAGCCACTTTTGATGTTTTAAAGGCTATGAAGTATCCAGCTGAGAGAAAAGATGTTGATTTTTTTTAGATCAATGAAATTGATTATTTAAGTAAAGACCATTTCCAAGAAATTTATGAGAGTAAGTTAACAGATGAGTCGAAATGGACTTTCATGATGAGATAAAAATGTTGTTTAAAGAAGACTATATGCATGATTAGAAGAGGTGTGAAATGATGGACGTTATCAATAATAGTAAAATTTTAATTCCATCTGTTGAAAAATCTCATGAACTTAAGATGAATGTACCCCATACAATTTGAAGTCCTACCTATTTAGGGAATTCATCTACACAACCAGTATTTATATCTTCAAATTTGACTCAATCACAAGAACCTGAATTGAATAATGAAATCATTAAAAGATCTCCTAAGAAAGAGCTATTCAAAATCACTAAATGGCATATTCTGTGGTATACTGACAAAATGAATGAGATTTTGATGTTGGGGAAACCAGAGTAAAAAAATGGATACATCGGTCGTCGATGTTATACCAGGTGCTTCGTAGGAGGCAACACATGGATATCTTTATTATCTATTTATTGTGATTTTTGATATGTTGGATTGGATAATAGTGAGATGTCAGACTTTGATCTGTGTTTAATGTGTAAGAGTGGATTGGATTAATGTTGTGAGGTAATTCCTTTCTCATGACTAGATTTGTATATGATTTCTAGAAGTAGCATGTTAATGAGTCTGTTACAACTTAGTTCTTAACCGGAGTTGAGCATTACCTTGAATCATGTAGTGTTTGGACTTGATACACTCCATGTAAAATATATTACTTCCTTTATCTAACTTTGTCTTCACCGGGTAAGGTCATGAACTTACTTAGGGAACAACAGTTGGATGCACTGCACTATATTTACCAGATTGTGTATGCCTTAGACTTAGAGTAACCCTGAAATTGGTAATGCGTGAAGTAATTCTAGTTCATGGGTGATAATGATAATAGGTTTTATAATACACCCACTTTATTTGTGTAGTTTCTTCGATTAGAAATTGAAAGTAAGGGAAATGTGAGTAGAAGGGAGATCAAATTAACCTCGATCGTTGTTTGTTCATGAATCTGTGAGTCTATGTATTGGAGTTTGTGTGTCTATGTTTGTAAGTTAAGTTAAATGAGTCTTTATAGATGACAAAACTTATCTCAATATTTTAAACTTATTAGCATCCAGCAATTCCTTTATGAAGTTTAAAATGTGTTATTGTTTAATCTTCATTTTGTACATGTTATACTATTTAAAATTCCTTTATAGTGTTATGTCAAGTATGTCTAGGCTAGATTTACTTTCTACTGCAATATTTTACCATGTGTTATTTTTTGATATTTTGTAGGATGTATAGTAAATTGTAAAAGTGATCTTTCCCTGCCGCTCATTTTTGTACTTCATTGATACACATGTTTGAGCTTAAGTTTGGAGGGGAAAGAAAAATGTTTCAAATTTAAACCANGTGTAAGAGTGGATTGGATTAATGTTGTGAGGTAATTCCTTCGTCATGACTAGATTTGTATATGATTTCTAGAAGTAGCAGGTTAACGAGTCTGTTACGACTTAGTTCTTAATCGGAGTTGAGCATTACCTTGAATCGTGTAGTGTTTGGACTTGATACACTCCATGTAAAATTTATTACTTCCTTTATCTGACTTTGTCTTCACCGGGTAAGGTCATAAACTTACTTAGGGAACAACATCTGGATGAACTACACTATATTTACCAGATTGTGTATGCCTTAGACTTAGAGCAACCCTGAAATTGGTAACGCATGAAGTAATTCTAGTTCATAGGTGATAATGATAATAGGTTTTATAATACACCCACTTTATTTGTGTAATTTATTCGATTAGAAATTGAAAGTAGGGGAAATGTGAGTAGAAGGGAGATCAAATTAACCTCATTTGTTGTTTGTTTATGAATCTGTGAGTATATGTTTTGGAGTTTGTGTGTCTATGTTTGTAAGTCAAGTTAAATGATTCTTTATAGATGAAAAAACTTATCTCAATATTTTAAACTAATTAGCATCCAGCAATTCCTTTATGAAGTTTAAAATGTGTTACTGTTTAATCTTCATTTTGTACATGTTATACTATTTAAAATTCCTTTATAGTATGTCAAGCATGTTTAGGCTAGATTTACTTTCTACTGCAATATTTTACCATGTGTTATTTGTTGATATTTTTTGTAGGATGTGTAGTAAATTGTAAAAGTGATCTTTCCCTGCCGCTCATTTTTGTACTTCATTGATACACATGTTTGAGCTTAAGTTTAGAGGGGAAAGAAAAATGTTTCAAATTAAAACCTACTTGTTTTCAAAATTATTAAAAATAAAATTTTATTTTCTTTCTAATGATTATTGTTATATGGATTCATCTTAAGGATGTTAAAATTTTAAATATATAATGGAGTGGGAAAACTTAGTTGATATTCTTTTGTAAAAAGGGTGAACCTAGAGTTAAGGGTATTTAGTTGAGAACTTGGGAAAATGAATAACTATCTTTAGTAGGAAAAATTATATATTTTCAAACATTTAAGGNTTAACATCTTATGGCTACGTGATTAGGGTTGTCAAAACGACTCTTTGTTCGTGAACGAATCCTGCTTGGCTCACTAAGCAAACGAGCCGAACACAAACACACTTTTTGAGCTCAAAATATAAACGAGCCGAACACGAGCTGAGTACACCTCTATATATATATTTGGACATCTTTTTTGGATTTTTTTTTTTTACATTAGAAAAATGATTTAATTTTTTTGAGGATAAAAAATTGAAAATAAGAGGAAGCTCATGAAAGATGCTTGAAAATCAACAAATTTTTAATTGCAATGTATGCTTTTAAATATCAAGTTGGGTATCAAATGAATGCTATGGGTCATGATTGAACAATAGTTATGATTGATTATCGCTCCTCCAGTTTTTTATTAGAGGCATTTACATGTACACAACACAATTCTTCTGTATTTACATTTCCACCATCTAAAAATCTAAATTTGCAGGCAAAATATTCAAAATCTTTCAAATTACATCAAAAATATCACTACCAATAATTTTTTTTAAATGAAATATACTATTTTTGTGCATGGGTTTAGAAACTTGATACGTAAATTCACATAAATATGTAAATATGCAGAATTGCGTGGTATGTACATAAATTTCCCTTCTTAGTATTGATTAGATTAGACGCCGTTGTAACTTATTTCGCATTCTAATTAAAAACAATAAACTCTAAAAACAAAATTACGATTATTAAAAATGTAAAAAGTAGAGGCTCATAATAAAAAAAAAAATGGGTAATAATATTGAAATTTCACAAGATATTAAATATTAAAATAAATTGTTTTATAAAATGTAAATATATGTGGAACATTTGCATCTATTATTTTGATAATTAAGAGTACATGTTCTACACATTTTACAATATCTCGCAATATTTTGATGCAAATTAATTATGAATTTAATATTGTTTAGTCGAATATCAGTTTCTCAACTTTCTATGTTTATATACACGCATTTTCTTATAATTACAGAAAAAAACAGAACTTTGTGCTTCGTCATCTGTATGCGGTGTCCGATCTAGGTCAGGATGTATTTCGGTGGGCCTCACCTAAATTTTTTTTTAAAATAAAAAAAACCGAAATGTATCCTGACCGGGTCAGGGTTGGACACCGCATACAGAGATGCATGCGATATCCGTATGCAATAATTTCTCCAGAGAATGACTCCAAAAAGGATTTTTTTTTTTGTATTTATATATATCTAACATTTAAACTTTAATTTTTACACTTATAGGCATTTACATATACATCACCCAATTCTTAAATATTTACATATCTAGTTTCTAAACTTTACTTTTTTACATTTATACAACTCAAATTTTTCATACAAAAATTAAAATAAGTAAGATGACATGTATATATATATATATATAAATTGAAGTTTAGGTGTTAGATATGTAAAATACAAAAGAATTTAGTGGTATGTATGTATTTCTTCCCTTCAACTATGGCTAGTAATAATAAGTATTTTTAATGTGAAATTGTATAATCAAGATACGTTAAACCACATATGACTGCCTTGGATGGGATGCATGTATAATTATTCAACCTACCAGGTTGAGAAGGTCGACCGAAGAATAGTTTGGTGAAGACTCGTCACACAAGTAGCAAGCAAAGCGACAATTCGATGAGAAAATATTTGGTCATGGTGGCAGACGAACAACAAAGAGTCTCAAGGATATTTTCAATATTTCATAATGTAACTTCTATTTATTATAAATATGAAAAAAATGTAACATGTAAGTCAAACTTTTACAGAAAAACATGAAAGGATTACCAAAATTATTCTCGTGTCCCTTCTTATTTTCTCTTTTTGTTATGCTCTATTCTTTAGGTGTGATTAAAAGATAAGTCTGGGTTCAACAGATATTACATTTTTTGGTAGTTATAAATGTAAAAATTAAATTGTTTGTGTTAGATATATAAATATATACAAATTTATTGGTCTTCATGTAAATGCCCTCATGGCAGTACANTATGTATTTCTTCCCTTCAACTATGGCTAGTAATAATAAGTATTTTTAATGTGAAATTGTATAATCAAGATATGTTAAACCACATATGACTGCCTTGGATGGGATGCATGTATAATTATTCAGCCTACCAGGTTGAGAAGGTCGACCGAAGAATAGTTTGGTGAAGACTCGTCACACAAGTAGCAAGCAAAGCGGCAATTTGACAAGAAAAGATTTTGTCATGGTGGCAGACGAACAACAAAGAGTCTCAATGATATCATCAATAGCTCATAATGTAACATCTATTTACTATAAATATGAAAAAAGTAACATGCAAATCAAACTTTTGCAGAAAAATATGAAATGATTACCAATATCATTCTCGTGTCCCTTCTTATTTTCTCTTCTTATTATGCTCTATTCCTTAGGTGTGATTAAAAGATAAGTCTGGGTTCAACAGATATTACATTTTTTGGTAGTTATAAATGTAAAAATTAAATTGTTTGTGGTAGATATATAAATATATACAAATTTATTGGTCTTCATGTAAATGCCCTCAAGGCAGTACGAATGGATCACATGCACCTCAATAATAAGAGACTTTATTATTAAACAGCACGTCCAATCTAATTTGTATTTGTTTGTTGTTTAAATTTTAATGATCAAATTCTTAGGATTTTGATGAAATTTTGATTTAATCATAATTTGAATGAAATTATAATTTATTTCAGATTATCATATTAATTTAGTAAATGTTATAAATCGTCGTCGACTACCACTGACTTCCGTTGACCCCCGTCAAACACCATCAACCACCGTTGACTGTTGTCAAATTTTGCTGACCATCGTCGACTCCTACTGACTTTGACAACAGTCGTCGATCATCACCAATCTTTATCAACCACCGTTGACAGTCTTCGATCACCGCTAACCACCATCAACCACCACTGATCAGACACTACTTATTGCTATCGATAANTTGACAACGGTCGTCGATCATCACCAATCTTTATCAACCACCGTTGACAGTCTTCGATCACCGCTAACCACCGTCAACCACCACTGATCAGACACTACTTATTGCTATCGATAATCGCTCATTCATAGCAACAAATTCATCAACACGTTGCCGTTATAAATTATGAAACCTAGTAACTCATTCCCGTCTATGGGACGAGTGGCTGAAACAATAGTTATTTTTTTATGGTGGAACTCTTCAGCTGAGGTGTAAGAACTTTTGTTATGGTACAAAGATTAACCACACACTCAGAAAAAAAGAAGAAAACTAATAATGAAGCCAAAAATTTTTACATGGAAAACCCATAAAGGTAAAAATCACGAGCTCCGAGATATTCCCAAGATCATATGTAATTTGATGGACATTTGAGTGTCTTAATGATGTCAGAATTGAGCGATATTGGTCTCAGTAGATTCGTCATCTAGAGACGCTCGATTCGACTGTAAGTTCGCCATATTCAACGTTGGTTTGACCTTTTAAATATTATTAAAAAGCTTCTAAATGTAGTTTAATGGATTGCCCTGAACTTGATTTAAATAAAACTCGTCTAATTTTGGTATCTTTGGATTCTTCTCATCGAGCCAGTCATATTGAGTATAAGTTTGTCGATAGAATACTGTGGATGAAATTTTATCAAAGTTTGAATATTTATTATTTAAAATATTATCTAAAAAATTATCATGTATTGGGATTCATGCTTGATATTGAACTTTGTTGATTGTATATCAAGATATATAAATTTTTANGACGCTCGATTCGACTGTAAGTTCGCCATATTCAACGTTGGTTTGACCTTTTAAATATTATTAAAAAGCTTCCAAATGTAGTTTAATGGATTGCCCTGAACTTGATTTAAATAAGACTCGTCTAATTTTGGTATCTTTGGATTCTTCTCATCGAGCCAATCATATTGAGTATAAGTTTGTCGATAGAATACTGTGGATGAAATTTTATCAAAGTTTGAATATTTATTATTTAAAATATTATCTAAAAAATTATCGGGATTCATGCTTGATATTGAACTTTGTTGATTGTATATCAAGATATATAAATTTTTAATTTTTTTTTTTGAAACATATATGTCCAATTATAATACTCACTCAAATCATAAGACAATAACTAAATTTTAATGGCATCNGAAAGTTATCGACACTCGACGGTGTCGGACTCCCGGAATGCAATGTTTTGCTATATTGGCTCCATTTCCTTTTAGAATTAGAACGGACCCTCTTGATAAAGAAATTTCGACAGATCCTTGGAATTCACCTAGACCGATTATCTTTATATCTGTACCGAATAGTATACTACTCTCCGATATGAGGGAGACCGTACAGAACAGACGAACAAAATCGTGATGGTCAAAATGCTGAGGGATGCAATCCCCTCCTTCATAGATATTAATTATGCAACTATTGGGGATGCAATTTGCTGGAATTATGCCCCATTGGACCATCCGTATGATCATCCATCTTATCATGGGTGTCATTGGCTCCACCTGCTCATGTTGTAAAATTCCTAGAAAATTTCCTTATCGATCTATCTTATAATTGTAACAGCAGTCGCATTGTATCGTAATGCGACCCTTGCCTCTCATCCATTTTTTAGGTTCGGAATACGTTCTTCCGGATAGCAATCTTGCTTTGCCTCTGATTCGGAGGTCGAACACACAATCAAGTACNTGTTTTTAAAATATCTCTTAGACTCTTGAATTAATTAGAATAAGATAAGAAGGCATGGAGAAAAAGAAGAAGGCTTGGGCGTGAGCCCCAAGTGGGGCGGCAAGGTGAGAAAGAAAGAGAGAGTGTGAGGATTTCTTCTTTTCTTTTCACTTTGTTCTTGGAGAGGATTGTAAGGAGATTGCTTTTGCTATACAAGGAGAGTTTGATTTCTATCAAAGATAAGTATTTTCATTGTATTTTTATTTGAATTTATTACTTTGTTTGTATGGTTTCAAAGTATTGTTCAATGAAAAGTTTTTTGTTGTTTCTCCATGTGTAGTGAGTAGTTTTCTTTACTCTTCTCTCTTGTAATGAGTTAGTATGCATGTGCAGGATATAGAATTGATTAAAGTGAGAATATTTTGTGATGATTTTAATTTTTTCTTCATTTACATGTAAACTTGATCAACTTGCATGTTAAAATCTGTTGTGAAAACATGTAAGATCCAGGATGGTGTTGTCTCAATCAACTCTGGTAGAATCACATGAGATTGTATGAATGAGAATGTCGTCCATATGGTTGAGTGCAAATAAATAGGGAAATAATCTTTAATGGGTGTATAATTAAAGGACTTTAGAGTGACAGGCCAAAGCCTCCTAATTTTGTCTATTATTTTAGGTTTTGATGTGAGATGTTAGCCTCCAGGTGAAGAGATAAGAGGGAACTCTAGAGTGAGAGCTAGTATCTTCCCTGCCTAGCCCATCTTCAGAACTATTCAAACTTTAGATTAACCAATATTCTTTATAATATCTCTATTAAGGGTAAGGAATATAATTGCTCTTATTTTTCACAATCTCTCTCACAACTTGTTTTACTTTTGTACACATGTCACTAATTTCGTTGCATGAGGGAGTACTTTTAATATATTAAAAACCCACTTTTTGATTTTCACTAAGTATTTTAATTTAGAAGTAGAAGTAGTATTGTAGTGATAATTGTAGGATAAAATCAAAACCAAACTTTTATCGACCTTACAAGCTAAGGCATGTTGTTCTAGACTAGAATTTCTCTTGAAAGTCGTTGTGATTAACCTCAATCTCCGTGGGATTGATTTTTGGGGCTTAATCAGAAAGCTCTATATTACTTGATAATGATATGTATACTTGTGTAGAATCCTTAGAAAGACAATTGAAATCTTACTTTGCTTGGGATCAAACTTTCGGTGTCATTACCGGGATTAAAATTTTCAAGTAGTGGTGTCAACTTCTTAAATTCTATGTATAAAAAAAGAATATCGGGATCATTAATCCTTTTATTCGTGCTCTTTTGGGTTAGTTTTCTTGGCTTTGCTTACTACTACAGGACTGGTAGCTTGAGGTTTATGTGCTGGGTGTTTATATACACATATGCTATCTACTTACTGATACCTGAATTTTGGTGTCTTTATGACTTTCTTTACTGCTGCAAGAATGGAATTATGAGTATGGGTTGGGTGTTTAGTTACACCTTTGATAATTATTTATTATTACCTGAAGGGTGCCTATTTGGTTTTCTTATGAAGGGGTTGATGTGGTCTAGCATTTCATTTGTATTTCTCTAAATTACAAATGTTTTTAGATGTAGTTGGGTCAGTGTATACTGCCTACTTTCTCATTTTCTATTGTCCTACCTTTGGTGCATGAGAATAGGGTGGTTCTACTACAGAAATAAGGTAATGGTGATTTCTTGGTTTTATTTTCTGCTTTCTACTGTACCGAACACTCTTCATTGGATGATTGCATTTGGCTTTATTGGTACCTGCCTTAAGCACTATGCCTATGATTCTCTTTGCTACAGCCCTCAGGCTCCTTTTCTTTTCCTTGGCTTGGGTTGGGGGATTTGGTTCGGGTTTACTGTTACCTGTATGCACCTATGTTGCAAATTTTGGTTTGGGGTTTTGAGCCTGCTTTGGACTTTATCTCTTATGGTTCCAGGCTACCTTTGCTCTAATGTTTTCTTCTGCCTCTATTTTTTGCATTTTTGTTTTATCTTACTTGCAGAAGACAATCAACATGCTTTTTGGGGACAATTTGGTTGACATGCTCACTCTTCTTGGAGATTTCATTTCTTTCACACATGACTTGGACTACTTTATATCACTTACCAAGTATCTTTGGACGAATCATTGGCTAACTCGGTTCTCTACAACTCTTGCTCTTTAGGTCACTTGGCTTCCTCTAAATGTTGTTTTTTGGGTTACTTTAGAACTTTTTATTTATTTTTGGACATATACTTTTTTGTTTGGGTATACTTGTATATGCTCGGTTATACTTTTTGTTTTGGGTATACATCTTCTTTTTTGTTTTGGGTGGAGTTGTAAGTGGTTGAGGATCTCCTTTTTTGAGTGTGTATTGTATTTCTTTTGGTTTTTAGATGGGATCATCTCCCTACAAACTTTGTTCCATTTTTTTTNGATGGTTCTTAGGTACATAAATGCCCACATTTAATTAATTTAAATTGCAATATGCAAACTTTTAAGTTTATTCTAATGAAAATTGACATTTTAATTATATTTAATATAATAAGATGCTAATTAAATTAATATTTGTTTTTTATTTAAGATTATGCCGATAAAAAATGAATATTCCATTGAAAATTACAATTTTTTTAAGGAATATTATAGTATTTATTCGTTTCAGACTTGCAGGTTGAAATGGTGGGCAAATCTGTCTTATTTTCAAGNATTAATATTTGTTTTTTATTTAAGATTATGCCGATAAAAAATGAATATTCCATTGAAAATTACAATTTTTTTTAAGGAATATTATAGTATTTATTCTTTTCAGACTTGCAGGTTGAAATGGTGGGCAAATCTGTCTTATTTTCAAGGAGAAAAGTGTTGATTGGTAATTCATAGAGAAGCTGAGGTTTTTCCTGCAAATGTTGATTTTTTATTTTTATTTTTATTTTTATTTTTTAAGCTGTGTAAAGGATAAGTGGGAGAAGCATGGGATGCAGAGTTTTAGCGAAAGTATCCTTGTCGACTTTGTTTGTTTACATTTGTAAATTATATTGGGATAGTGTCATTGTCAATTTAACACGAGTGTTTGGGCCTAATTCAACTTTGCATTTAAGCTCTTGGAAATTTATTTATTTTTTTCCGTTTATTTATTTATTTGAAAAAAGAACTAAAAGGGTCAAAATATAAAAAAAAAANGTCAATTTAACACGAGTGTTTGGGCCTAATTCAACTTTGCATTTAAGCTCTTGGAAATTTATTTATTTTTTTTCCGTTTATTTATTTATTTGAAAAAAGAACTGAAAGGGTCAAAATATAAAAAAAATTTAATTTATTTTGGTAATTGTGCAATATATATGAATTTTAATTTTTTTCAAATTATATTTTAGAAAAATATCGGCAAGGGAAGGTGTAGTTTGCTCCGAGTCAATTTTGCAGTTAAGCCCCTGACTTTTCATTAATTGGAATATTACTTTGCGGTTGCTCGTGGAGGCGGGCCCCGCTGCATCTGGCGCGTACAATGTCACATGGAGGTGACGAGAGCGCGACACGTGGTTCGAAGGACACATGGGGCCCAAGGAGATATACAGGCTGTTATTCCGCAACTGTCACCCGATAACTGATCTATTCCTTTTATTTCATCTCTGCTCATTATTTATCTAATATTTAATAATATCATAATTTATTTATAATTAGATTTACATGGATACCACTAAATTACTGTGTATTTACATTGTCTAACTCCTTCGCTTCAATTTTTACAATCATACCCGCCATTTCTATGCATTAAAGATGTGTATTTCACACCTTTATATGGTGATAAGAAAGATCTGAGTGGTGNTTGTCTAACTCCTTCGCTTCAATTTTTACAATCATACCCGCCATTTCTATGCATTAAAAATGTGTATTTCACACCTTTATATAGTGATAAGAAAGACCTGAGTGGTATAATTATAAAAAGTAAAGTTTAGGTAATGGATATGTACACACATAATGATTGGGTGTGGCATGGTATGTAATTTAACTCAAAATATTATATCCAAAAAACATGAAAATTGCAAATTTTAGGGTTATAATTACATAATTCAAAAAGTGTATATTTTAGATACATTATTTCATGTTAATTAACTCAATTCAAGATATTTCGCCCGTCCTTTGTTCAATAGTTGAAAAAGTTCTAAGAACATTAACTCTATGATTCATGTCGAGGCTAACACTATTGACCATAAGGCATAAATTAACAATATCAAAATTTGCCTTTTCAAGCTTATGATCTATAATAGACATTATAGTGACATCATATTCCTATGAGAAATATTCGAGTTAGACCTGAGCATTGGGCGAGTGGTTGGCGATCTTGTCATAAACCTGTTTAGAGTGGACGGCCTTGGCTATGAAATTTTAAATAGAAAAAACTCAAACTTGGTCCGAGCCTGCTTAGATTGGTTAAAAGTCGGAATAAGCCCAATCCGCGTCTCAATAACTTAATATACATAAATTTCTGTTTAATGGGTGGATCTAACTTTGAAATTTTAAATAAAAATCAGACTGAAGCTCCACCCGAACCCACATTTACTAGTCTAAGCCAGAATAAGCTCAACATTTGTCATGCCTTGCCCCACCAATGCCTAGTTCTAATTTAAATGTCTATCTCATATTCTCTTCTTTAATGAATTACTTACCTTAGAAAAAGCTTGTTTTGCATCATGATNGATCTATAATAGACATTATAGTGACATCATATTCCTATGAGAAATATTCGAGTTAGACCTGAGCATTGGGCGGGTGGGTGGCGCTCTTGTCATAAACCTGTTTAGAGTGGACGGCCTTGGCTATGAAATTTTAAATAGAACAAACTCAAACTTGGTCCGAGCCTGCTTAGACTGGTTAAAAGTCAGAATAAGCCCAATCCGCGTCTCAATAACTTAATATACATAAATTTCTGCTTAATGGGTGGATCTAACTTTGAAATTTTAAATAAAAATCAGACTGAAGCTCCACCCGAACCCACATTTACTAGTCTAAGCCAGAATAAGCTCAACATTTGTCATGCCTTGCCCCACCAATGCCTAGTTCTAATTTAAATGTCTATCTCATATTCTCTTCTTCAATGAATTACTTACCTTAGAAAAAGCTTGTTTTGCATCATGAAATCCTTCTAAATACACAAGCAAGAAAGAAGCCATGTCATGCCTAGCTCATTTGCTAGACTACATTTATTTAAAAATTGATTGAAACTTTTATTAATCTTGCACTCAACCTAAAAGTTCAGTGGAGCCAACCAAAACNAATTGATTGAAACTTTTATTAATCTTGCACTCAACCTAAAAGTTCAGTGGAGCCAACCAAAACAAAAAAAAAAAACAAAAAAAGATCACCAACTCCTATCAAATTAAGGAAGATTTACATATATACCAGTCATTTTCTATGTATTTACATATCTAAGACATAAATTTCAGTTATTATTTGTATTGTATCAAAAGTTTATTCTATTTTTTTTAAAAATTAAAATAATGATATTTTTTTCATGTGACATGAAAGATTTCCATGTTAGAAATATTAAAAAAATATNTATGTATTTACATATCTAAGACATAAATTTCAGTTATTATTTGTATTGTATCAAAAGTTTATTCTATTTTTTAAAAATTAAAATAATGATATTTTTATCATGTGACTTGAAAGATTTCCATGTTAGAAATATTTAAAAAATTACATTTAAAAATTATATATGTAAATATGCAGGCAATGGGAGGTGTAATGTAAATGCCCCTTATAATAATGATAATAGGATCTCGGTGGGAGCTTTGGGGCAAAGAAAGCTACTTTTATTCGCCACTTTATCCCATCACACAATTTGCATGCAAGGGTAAAAAAGCAAATATATAGATATATATGTAAAAAAGCACAAAATAAAGTTGACATTTTTATGACTTCCCTCCAAAACAATGTGATAATGAGGAATCGAGCTGTAAAGAAGAACGGCCCTTTTAAAGCTTTTTATTATTATTTCTTAATTAAACTTTTTTATTTTTATTTCTAGCACCACTTACTTATTTGATGTAAAATAAATATATATTTTCCAATGTATAATCTAAATACTTTTGTATGCATTAATAATAAAAGAGGGAAATAAAATTTATAATCTCATATGATTGTTTATTGCATCTACCATAACTTGTTTTTGAATCTTCCATCTTTAAATACATATCAACCAATTTTTATATATTTACACGTCTACATTTTACATTTGTACCAATCAAATATTTCATATCACATAAAAAATACAACTATTTTAACCTTTTAAAAGTAGAATACATATTTTCATGCATAGATAAAGTGATATTTATGCAAAAATTAAAGTTTATGTAATAGATACATAAATGCATCAGAATTAAGCCGTATGCATGTAAATCTTCCTTATTTTACTATCATACAAAATTTCCCGATAAATTCTAAAGTGTAAAATAGAAAAAGGACTACTCATGTGATCATGATGAAAACTAAAATCATGGAGACATTTTGTCTCAATTCATTTTTATAAGAAATGAGTGGAGGGTAGGATGATTTTGAATCCCACATAAGAATGAAATAAATAAATATAAATTATTGGGGCATAATTATTCATTTATTTGGTATCAGTGTGCATCGAGCATGTGATTATTTGTTAATGCAGGAGGAAATGTTAAATCATCGGACCACCGTCTCATCAGCCTAAAACTTAACTTTCAAGTCAATAAAGTTCAATACAAATAATAGCCCTTTTGTCCTCCACAAATCTCAAAGCCCAAACATCTCAAATGTCTTGTGTGGTCCAACCAAATCACATGGCCTTCTCCTTAGGTTGTTAAACCGTTTAAGAAAAAAGTACCCTAAACATATATCTTTTATGTCATGGCACATCAAAGGTCCACAAAGCCCATCATGAGACCTTATATATCATAAGATGTTCCATAACTTAAAAACACCAAACAAAAGCATTCATATTCATGCATAACTCCAAATTTTATGATATGCACAAATTCCAAAATTCATGAAATTTTATTAGGCATTTACCTATATACCACACCATTCGTATATATTTACGTATTTACATGTATATCACTTAAATCCTTAATAGTAAATAAAATATGATTATTACTATTTTTTTTTAAAGTGAAATGTCTCCTTTAATTCTTAAAATCCATGACACCAAAATGATTTAATTGTAAATGCCTAAAGAGCATTATTAGCGATTCAAACCCGTGACCTGAATTACCATGTCACAAGAGTGACGATCAAGAGAAAAAACAATACCATCTAATTTTACCATAACAATTTATTAAAATAATTTTACCATAACAATTTATTAAAAATAATTATTTATTAAAATTTAAAATTTTAATTTTATCAAAAAAATTATAAACCGTTGAGTTGTCTAATCTCACGTTTGACATTAACTTAAATTTTCCCAAATTTAAAAAAAAAATGTAGAAATTCAATTTTACATCTTTATTTCTCAAAGTCTTCAAACGATTGTGTAATATATTAGGCTTACCAGTCCTCACTTGAATCCACATTTCCCTTGGAATGAGGGTCCCTTCACTCTCTTTTAGTGAGTGGGGTGAAAGCTCGAACCCGGCACTTCTAAGATACTTCACTTGGTTTCCAATCAATATACTACACATTCGAGCACTTCTCACTCATTATCTCTTCATGACAAACTCTAAACTAACACCTTCAATGGTATCCCATGCTACCAAATAATGTGACCAACATCATTTGATTCCTTCCACGAACGCATCAATGCTCCACATAAAAAAAAAAAACACAAATTGCAAACACTACAAGTCTACAAAACACGAAGACTGTCAATCAAAGCGACAAGTACCTAGCCCAACCTAAATCATGAAAGCAAACCATATCAATGACGAATTTAAATCATGCAAATCTTTAACGGGCAACCCCAAGCTCAAACAAGACATGAAAATCAAGCATATTCTGAGCCCAAAATCAAGCCAAAGAAGCAGTGCATCTCATCGGTAGGCACCATTTAAATAGAAACTTCAAAGAGAATAATACATAAAATTGCGAGATTAAGATTTAGACTGTAGAATCTTTACTAACTAACCCTCAGCTTTATGCACAAGANTTGCGAGATTAAGATTTAGACTGTAGAATCTTTACTAACTAACCCTCAGCTTTATGCACAAGAAAAAAAAAACAATAAGATTCAATTGCGCTCGAGAGCAAAGAACAAGCACATGTAAGGTTCATTGCTTTATTTCCATCCAATAGACCAAAAAAAAAGAAGAAGAATTCCATTAACATTATTTGCAGAGAAACATTTGGGAGTGTTATAATTTAACATTTCAGGTTCAAGTTTTTTGGGGGAATAAACAATTGACATCAATCTGCAAAACAAATTAACTTAGCGCCGCAATAATTTCTTACCTCCATTATACTCGGGAAATACNTTGTCATTATTATTTCGTCTTCGGAACTGTCTTCATCACCGATGATGATGATCAGCTTAGTCCTTTCAACAATTGTATTGGCTCTTCTTCGTCCACGTCGCCGGTCTCGATCTCGAGTGCGCGAACTAAAAGAACCTCCACCATTATGTTGTAGGAGGTAGTTGAATGGTCTCCTTTTTGTTCTTTTTCTGAATTTTTATTTGTTGTAACTTCTTGGGAGAAGACAGTTTTCTTTGGAAGTGTATAATAAGTAGCATCTTCATGAATACCAACCTCATGTATTGAAAATGGTTGTAGATCCCCTTTAATGCAATATTCTTCTTTTCTTTTCAGTATTTGATGCATTGGTGTAGAGACGATGGAACCATGTTGTTCTAATGAATCCAAGGTCGATCAAGTAGAGCGTTGAAAGAGGTCTCGGCGTCGATGATATGAAATTTTGCGGTTGTTGCTAGTTCTCCAACCTTCATAAGTAATGTAATTGATCCAATGGCTCTTTCTCCTTTTTGGTTGAACCCTCTTATTATCATTTTGTCTGTTGTAAGCTCTTGGGCTTCGATGTCCAGATAAGCTAGTGTTCGTAAACTTATCAAGTTAAGGGATGCTCCAGGATCCACTAAAACACTGGACAACACAAATCTGCCGATGTTGACGGAGATATAGAGTGGTCTGTTGTGGTCGGTTGTACTGAGTAGTAAATCTTCATCTGTGAAGGTTACTCCATATTGTTCTCTCAACGCGCAAACTTCATCTGATGATGTGCTGGCCAACTGAGCTAAGCAAATCTTTGGATCAAGCAAAGTTGTAACTAGAGCTTCCCTCATCTCCTTTGACAGGATCA
>JXCR01138384.1:19658-41313 GCA_002079205.1 Phalaenopsis hybrid cultivar | reverse complement strand
GAAGCTTAGAAATGATATTACATCTTTTAATCAGTTTGAAGGGGAGTCTATTTATGAAGCATAAGAATAATTTAAAGAAATCTTAAGAAAGTGTCCACACCATGATAAACCATATTGGTTAATAATTCAAACATTTTATAATGGATCAGCTGGATCTCTTAGATCTATTATCGATGTCGCTGCTAGTCGTTCATTGATGTCAAAACCATTTCATAACGCTTATGCTTTAAACATCACTGTTGGTGGTTCATTGATGTCAAAACCATTTCATGATGCTTATGCTTTAATTGAAAAGATGGCTACCAATAATTTTCAATGGCCTTCTGAGAGGGTAAATCCTAAGAAAGTAGCCAATATTCATGAATTTGATACATTTACTATGTTAGCAAATCAAGTTACTGCAATTTCAAAGAAATTAAACCATTTTGGAATGAAATTTTCTCAACCAATCTCCATGATTGAAGAGAACTTATTCGGCCAAACGATAGATTCTCAAGCATCATTAGAAACTTTGAATGTCATAAATAACAGGCAAAATAACCCATATTCAAATTATTATAACCCGGGTTGGAAGAACCATCCCAACTTTAATTGGAAAAATACTACGGGTGGTAATGATCAGCAATTGGGAAACAATCAAGGAAACCCATTGAGAAAATGGAACAACCAAGGGAATAATAATAACTATTAATCTACTTATCCTCCAGGTTTCAATAGTAATCTACATTTAAGGAGAAGAAGTTATCTATAGAAGAAGTGGTGTTACAAATGGGAAATTAGTTACAAATTCAAGGACCTACAATTAGAAATATTGAGAATCAACTTGGACAAATGGCAAATTCATTAAGTAATAGATCCCAAGGAACACTTCCTAGTATTACTAAAACAAATCCAAAAGACCAGAATAAAGAACAAGTAAAAGTCGTTATACTTAAAAGCGAAAGAGAGTTAGAAGGTAGGGTCCAAAAGAAACTTAAGTAGAGAGAGAAGAAATTGAAGAATCAAAAGAGGACGCTTCGAAAGATTCTAAAAGACCTATTTCTCCACTTAAAGATAACATAAAAAAATCAGCGCCTCCATTTCTTCAGAGACTTCATCAATAGAAGTTGGATAAGCAATTTTCAAAATTTCTGGAAATTTTTAAGAAGCTAACAATTAATATTCCATTTGCTGAAGCCTTAGAACAAACGAAGCTATGTAAAGTTTATTAAGAATATTTTCAACTAAAAAAGGAAGTTCTAAGATACTGAGATTGTTGCACTTAGTGAGGAGTGCAGTGCAATTATTCAGAAGCTTTTTGAAAAGCTTAAAGATCCTAGTAGCTTTACAATTCTATGAGCGATAGGAGAATGATTTTATAGGAAAGCTGTATGTGATTTAGGTGCAAAAATTAACCTTATACCATTATCAATATTCAAAAGATTGGGATTAGGAGAAATAACTCCTACTACCATAACTCTGCAGTTAGCAGATCATTCAATAAGTTATCCTAAAAGAGTTATAGAAGACGTCCTAGTGAAAGTGGATTAATTTATATTTCCTGTTGATTTCATTGTGTTAGATATGGAGGAAGATAAAGAGATACCTATCATTTTGGGGAGATCTTTCCTAGACACAGGAAGAGCAATGATAGGTGTGCAGAAAGGGGAAATAACTATGCACGTCAATGATCAAACTATTACATTTAACATTTCAAGATCAAGGAAATATCCTGCAAAAGTTAAATATGATGAACGTTATAGAATGGATGTTATAAGATATCTGAGTAAATGTCATTTCAAAACTAATTATGAAGAAAAATCTGAAGAAAAAGATTTGAAACATGAGCAAGAAGAGGAATTAGATCAATGTGAAGTTCTTCTTAAAGAAGATTCAAACTATGTTAGAGAAAGTTTTAAAATTTTGGATATGATAGAGAAGGATAAATCATTTTGTCCATCAATAGAAAAAACTTCAGAACTTGAGTTGAAATTTCTTCGTGATCATTTAAAATATGTCTTTTTAGTATATTCCTCTACATTACCTGTTATAATTTCCTTAATGTTAACTATAGAAGAAGAATAAAGGTTGATAAAATTCTAAAAAAATTTAAGAAAGCATTTGGTTGGACAGTAACTGATATTTAAGGAATTATTTCTTCAATTTGTATTCATAAAATTCATAAGGAAGATAATTGCAAACCTACGGCTGATTCTCATAGGAGATTGAATCCTGTAATGAAAGAACTTGTTAAGAAAAAAATTTTATAGTGGATAGATGTTGGAATTATCTACCCTATTTCAGATAGTGCATGGGTTACTCCAATTCATTGTGCTCCTAAGAAAGGAGGAGTAACTTTGACTATGAATGAACATAATGAGTTAATACCTACTAGACAAGTCGCAGGGTGGCGAATATGCATTGATTATAGAAAATTAAATATTTTCACTAGGAAAGATCATTTTCCACTACCTTTTTTAGATCAAATGCTAGATAGACTAGCTGAGCATAAATAATTTTATTTTCTAGATGGATTTATCGGTTATCACTAAATACAAACAACTCCTGAGGATCAAGAGAAAACAACTTTTACCAGTCCTTATAGTACTTTTGCTTTTAGAAGGATGTCCTTTGGTTTATGTAATGCCCCTGCTACATTTCAATTATGTATGATGGCAATTTTTTGTGATTTAATTGAAAAAGGGATTGAAGTATTCATGGATGATTTTGGGAAAAGTTGTTTTATGATATGCAATTATCTTCCATATGAATTTTATGAATACAAATTGAAGAACTGATTCCTTAAATATCAGTTACTGTCCAACCAAATGCTTTCTTAAAATTTTTTAGAATTTTATCAACCTTTCTTCTTCTTCCATAGTTAACATTAAGGAAATTATAACAGGTAATGTAGAGGAATCTACTAAAAAGACAAATTTTAAATGATCACGAAGAAATTTCAACTCAAGTTCTGAAGGTTTTTCTATTGATGGACAAAATAGATCCCAAGGAACACTTCCTAGTATTACTAAAACAAATCCAAAAGCCCAGAATAAAGAATAAGTAAAAGTCGTTATACTTAAAAGCGAAAGAGAGTGGGAAGGTAGGGTCCAAAAAGAAACTTAAGTAGAGAGAGAAGAAACTGAAGAATCAAAAGAGGACGCTTCGAAAGATTCTGAAAGACCTATTTCTCCACTTAAAGATAACATAAAAAAATCAGCGCCTCCATTTCTTCAGAGACTTCATCAATAGAAGTTGGATAAGCAATTTTCAAAATTTCTGGAAATTTTTAAGAAGCTAACAATTAATATTCCATTTGCTGAAGCCTTAGAACAAATGAAGCTATGTAAAGTTTATTAAGAATATTTTCAACTAAAAAAGGAAGTTTTAAGATACTGAGATTGTTGCACTTAGTGAGGAGTGCAGTGCAATTATTTAGAAGCTTTTTGAAAAGCTTAAAGATCCTAGTAGCTTTACAATTCTATGAGCGATAGGAGTATGATTTTATAGGAAAGCTGTATGTGATTTAGGTGCAAAAATTAACCTTATACCATTATTAATATTCAAAAGATTGGGATTAGGAGAAATAACTCCTACTACCATAACTCTGCAGTTAGCAGATCATTCAATAAGTTATCCTAAAAGAGTTATAGAAGACGTCCTAGTGAAAGTGGATTAATTTATATTTCCTGTTGATTTCATTGTGTTAGATATGGAGGAAGATAAAGAGATACCTATCATTTTGGGGAGATCTTTCCTAGACACAGGAAGAGCAATGATAGGTGTGCAAAAAGGGGAATTAACTATGCACGTCAATGATCAAACTATTACATTTAACATTTCAAGATCAAGGAAATATCCTGCAAAAGGTAAATATGATGAATGTTATAGAATGGATGTTATAAGATATCTGAGTAAATGTCATTTCAAAACTAATTATGAAGAAAAATCTGAAGAAAAAGATTTGAAACATGAGCAAGAAGAGGAATTAGATCAATGTGAAGTTCTTCTTAAAGAAGATTCAAACTATGTTAGAGAAAGTTTTAAAATTTTGGATATGATAGAGAAGGATAAATCATTTTGTCCATCAATAGAAAAAACTTCAGAACTTGAGTTGAAATTTCTTCGTGATCATTTAAAATATGTCTTTTTAGTATATTCCTCTACATTACCTGTTATAATTTCCTTAATGTTAACTATAGAAGAAGAATAAAGGTTGATAAAATTCTAAAAAAATTTAAGAAAGCATTTGGTTGGACAGTAACTGATATTTAAGGAATTATTTCTTCAATTTGTATTCATAAAATTCATAAGGAAGATAATTGCAAACCTACGGCTGATTCTCATAGGAGATTGAATCCTGTAATGAAAGAACTTGTTAAGAAAAAAATTTTATAGTGGATAGATGTTGGAATTATCTACCCTATTTCAGATAGTGCATGGGTTACTCCAATTCATTGTGCTCCTAAGAAAGGAGGAGTAACTTTGACTATGAATGAACATAATGAGTTAATACCTACTAGACAAGTCGCAGGGTGGCGAATATGCATTGATTATAGAAAATTAAATATTTTCACTAGGAAAGATCATTTTCCACTACCTTTTTTAGATCAAATGCTAGATAGACTAGCTGAGCATAAATAATTTTATTTTCTAGATGGATTTATCGGTTATCACTAAATACAAACAACTCCTGAGGATCAAGAGAAAACAACTTTTACCAGTCCTTATAATACTTTTGCTTTTAGAAGGATGTCCTTTGGTTTATGTAATGCCCCTGCTACATTTCAATTATGTATGATGGCAATTTTTTGTGATTTAATTGAAAAAGGGATTGAAGTATTCATGGATGATTTTGGGAAAAGTTGTTTTATGATATGCAATTATCTTCCATATGAATTTTATGAATACAAATTGAAGAACTAATTCCTTAAATATCAGTTACTGTCCAACCAAATGCTTTCTTAAAATTTTTTAGAGTTTTATCAACCTTTCTTCTTCTTCCATAGTTAACATTAAGGAAATTATAACAGGTAATGTAGAGGAATCTACTAAAAAGACAAATTTTAAATGATCACGAAGAAATTTCAACTCAAGTTCTGAAGGTTTTTCTATTGATGGATAAAATAGATCCCAAGGAACACTTCCTAGTATTACTAAAACAAATCCAAAAGCCCAGAATAAAGAATAAGTAAAAGTCGTTATACTTAAAAGCGAAAGAGAGTGGGAAGGTAGGGTCCAAAAAGAAACTTAAGTAGAGAGAGAAGAAACTGAAGAATCAAAAGAGGACGCTTCGAAAGATTCTGAAAGACCTATTTCTCCACTTAAAGATAACATAAAAAAATCAGCGCCTCCATTTCTTCAGAGACTTCATCAATAGAAGTTGGATAAGCAATTTTCAAAATTTCTGGAAATTTTTAAGAAGCTAACAATTAATATTCCATTTGCTGAAGCCTTAGAACAAATGAAGCTATGTAAAGTTTATTAAGAATATTTTCAACTAAAAAAGGAAGTTTTAAGATACTGAGATTGTTGCACTTAGTGAGGAGTGCAGTGCAATTATTTAGAAGCTTTTTGAAAAGCTTAAAGATCCTAGTAGCTTTACAATTCTATGAGCGATAGGAGTATGATTTTATAGGAAAGCTGTATGTGATTTAGGTGCAAAAATTAACCTTATACCATTATCAATATTCAAAAGATTGGGATTAGGAGAAATAACTCCTACTACCATAACTCTGCAGTTAGCAGATCATTCAATAAGTTATCCTAAAAGAGTTATAGAAGACGTCCTAGTGAAAGTGGATTAATTTATAATTCCTGTTGATTTCATTGTGTTAGATATGGAGGAAGATAAAGAGATACCTATCATTTTGGGGAGATCTTTCCTAGACACAGGAAGAGCAATGATAGGTGTGCAGAAAGGGGAAATAATTATGCACGTCAATGATCAAACTATTACATTTAACATTTCAAGATCAAGGAAATATCCTGCAAAAGTTAAATATGATGAACGTTATAGAATGGATGTTATAAGATATCTGAGTAAATGTCATTTCAAAACTAATTATGAAGAAAAATCTGAAGAAAAAGATTTGAAACATGAGCAAGAAGAGGAATTAGATCAATGTGAAGTTCTTCTTAAAGAAGATTCAAACTATGTTAGAGAAAGTTTTAAAATTTTGGATATGATAGAGAAGGATAAATCATTTTGTCCATCAATAGAAAAAACTTCAGAACTTGAGTTGAAATTTCTTCGTGATCATTTAAAATATGTCTTTTTAGTATATTCCTCTACATTACCTGTTATAATTTCCTTAATGTTAACTATAGAAGAAGAATAAAGGTTGATAAAATTCTAAAAAATTTTAAGAAAGCATTTGGTTGGACAGTAACTGATATTTAAGGAATCAGTTCTTCAATTTGTATTCATAAAATTCATATGGAAGATAATTACAAACCTAGGGCTGATCCTCATAGGAGATTGAATCCTGTAATGAAAGAACTTGTTAAGAAAAAAATTTTATAGTGGATAGATGTTGGAATTATCTACCCTATTTCAGATAGTGCATGGGTTACTCCAATTCATTGTGCTCCTAAGAAAGGAGGAGTAACTTTGACTATGAATGAACATAATGAGTTAATACCTACTAGACAAGTCGCAGGGTGGCGAATATGCATTGATTATAGAAAATTAAATATTTTCACTAGGAAAGATCATTTTCCACTACCTTTTTTAGATCAAATGCTAGATAGACTAGCTGAGCATAAATAATTTTATTTTCTAGATGGATTTATCGGTTATCACTAAATACAAACAACTCCTGAGGATCAAGAGAAAACAACTTTTACCAGTCCTTATAGTACTTTTGCTTTTAGAAGGATGTCCTTTGGTTTATGTAATGCCCCTGCTACATTTCAATTATGTATGATGGCAATTTTTTGTGATTTAATTGAAAAAGGGATTGAAGTATTCATGGATGATTTTCCAGTGTTGATTACTTCATGGACGCTTAAGAACTTTTGATAAAATCATCCATGATTTTGGGAAAAATGTCAATTTATAGAAGTAGGATGAATTGTATTAGAACATAAAATATCAGAAAATGGTATGGAAGTAGATCCTGCAAAAAATCAAGTGATCACAAATTTACCTTATCCAATAAATGTAAGCGAAATTAAGAGTTTTTAGGACAAGTTGGATTTTATAAATGATATATTAAATACTTTTAAAAAATTGTTAAGCCTTTATGCCAATTACTAGAGAAAGATGCAATTTTAAATTTTGATGAAGAGTGTCTAAAAGCTTTTGAGTTATTAAAAGAAAAATTAGTTACTGCACCATTTATAGTTTCACCAGATTAAGGAAACCTCTTAAATTGATGTGTGATGCTAGTGATTATGCTATTGGAGCTATTTTAGGACAAAGATATGATAAAAATTTCAAAGTAATTTACTATGTTAGTAAAACTCTTAATGAAACTCAAATTAATTATACAAAAACTCATAAAGAGTTATTAGCAATAGTATATGCCTTCGATAAATTTAGATCATATTTAATTGGAACTCATTCCATAGTGCATTAGATCATTCTATTATTAAGTACCAAATGAAAAAGATGATGTTAAACCAAGACCTATAAGATGGATTCTCCTTTTGTAAGTTTGACTTTGAAATATTAGATAGGAAGGAAACTGAAAATCAATTTTTTGATCATTTGTCTAGACTTGAGTTAGAAAAACCACTCCATTTTGAAAAAGAAATTAATGAACATTTTCCAGATGAAAAACTCTTCAATATTAACGAGTAGTCTGTTTTGTGGTATGTCGACATTGTGAACTTTCTTGTTAGTGATATTATACCATATGGAATGACATGCCAACAGAAGACATTGTGAACTATATTGTTAGTGATCTTAAACCCAATGGAATGACATACCAATAAATGAGGAAATTTATTTCTGAAGCTAAGCCTTATTTTTGGGATGACCCATTTTTATATAAACAAGGAAAGGATCTGATTATTCAAAGATGTATACCTTTAGAAGAGACCTATGAAATTATCCAAAAATTTCATAATTCTGATTTTGTGGGACATTTTGGTGTTGATAAAACAACATTCAAAATTTTACAATCTGGATTCTATTGGCATATTATCTTTAGAGATGTTAATGCTTATATTAAAACCTGTAATAAATTTCAATGAGTAGGCAATATTTCTAGAAGAAATGAGATGCATTTCAATTATATGCTAGAAGTTGAAATATTTGATGTTTGGGGATTAGATTTCATGGGACCACGTATACCATTTTTAAAAAATTTATATATACTTTTAGCAGTTGACTATGTATCCAAATGGATAGAAGCTATTGTCTTGATGTGATGTTCAAAGTGCTGCAAATTTTTTTAAAACAAACATATTTTATAGATTTGGGGTGCCGAGAGTTATCATAACTGATGTGAGAAGCCATTTCAGAAATGCCAAAATGAAGAAATTATTAAGGAAATCTCATATAAATCATAGAATTACTACTGCTTATCTTCCTCAAACAATTTGTTTGGCTGAATTATCGAATCGACATATAAATCATAGGATTGCTACTGCTTATCATCCTCAGACAAATGGTTTGGCTGAATTATCCAATCAAAAAATTAAAAGAATTATGGAAAAATCTGTGAATCTAACAAAATGGATTGGTCGGTAACTTGACTATGCTTTGTGGGCTTATAGGACTGCATACAAAACTCCTATAAGAATGTCCCCATATAGGCTAATATTTATGAAAGCCTGTCACTTACCAGTTGAACTTGAGCATAAAGCATATTGGGTGATTAAAGAGTTCAATTATAATTTAAAAGATGCTGGTGAGAAAAGATTATTGCAATTAATTAAGCTTAAAGAGATAAGGAGTAATTCTTACAAGAGTGCTAAAATTTACAAAGAAAAGATGAAGATGTAGCATGATCGAAGGATTCTTATTAAAAATTTTCAGCCAGGGCAACAAGTTTTGCTATATAATGCAAGGCTAATATTATTTCCAGGCAAACTTAAGTCCTGGTGGATGGGTCCATTTTTTGTAATAAGAGCTTATTCTTATGAAGCCGTGGATATTAAAGATCTTAAAATTGAAAAAGTTTTTAAAGTAAATGATCATAGACTTAAACTTTATTTAATAGGGGATCATCATAAAATTAACAATCGAATGATGTTGGGTCAACCAGAATAAGCACTGGTTACGTTGAGCTGACGACGTTAAACCAAGCGCTTTGTGGGAGGAAACCTATAGTTATTAATATGTTTTTCTTTGAATGTTGTTTGTGTATGATTAAGACAAATTTAGGGTAGTATTTGTGAGACTATTATGTGTTAGTAATGATTTTAAGACTTGATTTAGTGATCTAGACATGCTAAAATGAGAATTTGGACGTTTAGTTGACTGATGCAAAATTAATCACTGGTGCTTAAGCGTGGGAGGTAAAAACTATGTGCAAAATTTGGATTCTAGAATGTTTAACCACCAATTGGTTGACTGAAATATGCCAAAGCAGTTTTAAAACGTGCCTAGGAGTTACTAGAGGGATTTAGGCCTATATATAGAAGAGTTTAGTGATAGAATTTTACCCAAGATCATTTTCATCCCTAAAGTCTAAGAGAGAGAGATTTTGAGAAGATGTCTTCATGGGAGATGGATTTGAAGAAAGAGGAAGAGACAATGATGAAGCAATTCATTAGTCAGAGTGCACAAGAGATGTATAACGGTTTCTTAGCCGTTAATATTAAAGGAATATCGGAAAAGATCAACAAATTTAAGATTATCATGGCTTTACTAGAGACGAAGGTAATTAAGATTCATGCACATCTAGAGCATATTAGATGGCAAGTGAAAATGCAATTTAGCCATACTAGTTATATAGAGGAAGCAGATAAGGAGATTTATCTTAAACAGAAATGGATAGAAGAAGATAGTATCAGAGCACGTAACCACCGTCCATTTTAACAACCTTATATTATGATTTCCCTAGGAGAGACTAATGAATGACCAGAGTTTGTCCCAACAAATTAAGAATGGAATTAAGTTCTATGTTAATATTTTTTTGTTAGAGTTGTTGTTTCATGTGTTATGTGTTAAGAACTAAATACTATTTTCGGGATTTTATGTTTGTTTGTTTAGTGTTTGTATTTAGAAGATTTTTTCATCCGAGACTTTTTGGAGTGAGAACTAAGTGTTTTATGTATTTGTACTTGTTTGTGAATGAATGTATATGTTTATTTTTGTGAAAATTTGTGGTATTTTTAGTTTCAAATTTAATTAGTTATTTTGGAGAGTTTTGAGAAAAAAGAGAGTTAAGGGAGAGGAAAATAGTCATTTAAGTGTTATAAGACCATTTAGGGGTGGTATACTTAGGCTTATAGCGCATTTTACTTAAGTTACAAAATATCAAAAATTGTGCACTGGCGCCTAAGCGCCACATTCTCGCACTTAAGTGTGATGTAACCCGAGAAGCAGGCGCCTAAGCGCCACTAATCCACGCTTAAGCGCCAGTTCGTGAACGGTTAAAAGTGAAAAATAAACCCAAAGATAGTCATTTTTACTCTCGTGTCACCTTCAACCTCTCGAGTTCGCAATTTTGGAGGCTAGGGCAAGCTATTTTTTTTTAGATTTCTTGGTAGAATTGAGAAAAAATTGCTAGATTCGGATTTCTTGAGGTAAGATCTTCACTTCTATGAAAAAATTTTAGATTTTCACAATGTATTTTGAGTACATTTAGAAGAATTTGAAAATCACTATTCATGGTTAAAATGAGGAAAAATCTATGGAAATTGCATAGAAAGTTTAATTTTTACTTATAGAAGTTACGTTAGTGGATTAGACTTGATTTTTAAAGTTATTGTGGAATTTTATGAAATTTGTAGAATGACACTAAGAATGAAGAGGAGAAAAGGAAAAAAGCCACTTTGATTCGAGCAAATTTGTGAGTTCTAAACCTCAAGATAGGTATAGTGATGCTCTGCAATCACGAAAACTTATCCAGGAGCAATGTTTTAAAATTCCAGGTGGATCCGTAGAAGATCTGATCGTTCGCCGACAATGGGAATGATTCTGCTATTTTTCTACTATGGTCGTTTATTTCTATAGTTAAGGAGTTCTATGCTAACCTACCTGAGGCTGAAGACGATCGAGTCATGGTTAAAAGAAAATTTGTACCTTTTTCACTGGAGGTAATCAATATGTATTATCATTTACCAACTGAGACTTTGTGTTTTTAAGCAAACTATAGTCCTACTGAGACGGAGCTAAATGAGATTATTTCCTATTTGACTATTGGAAGAGGGCCCTGGAAAATCACAAATGAGAGGAGAGCCAACTTTGTCACGTCAAAGTTAAGTGCACCATCTAAGGCATGACATTATTTTATTTCAGCCTGTCTATTACCTACAAATCATCTCAGTGAAGTTACCAGAGTGAGGGTGACATTGAACTATGGTATTCAAGAAGGCAAGCTCATCAGTATTGGAGCTTTAATTTTTCATACTATCATCAGTTCTGCCACGGTCATTACTACTGCAGGTCTGGGATTTGCTTCCTTGATTTTTTCTTTATGTGAGCAGGCTGGAGTGAGATATGATAGCTGCGAGGAAGTACTATTGCCTCTAAAGCCAATCACAAGTGTTAATGTGAAGCCATATTCAGAGCATTCTATTTTTGGCTGGAGAGGAGGATTTTCAAGGAGTTATGAGAAGGCAACGTCTGCTATTTTTACCTCTACTACATCTACCATCTACCTCATGAGCTTATACTTCTAGAGGTTAGTCTACCGAAACTCAAAGTCAACTATTATAGAGGATGATGGACAATATCAACTATACAGTCAATAATGTAAGAAATTTAGAAAGCTTACAGGTCATATTAACAGGTATAACAAAAGAAAAAGTGATTATGAAGAGAAATTTCATTCATCTCTAGAAAACCTCCCAGGAATGCAATTTCCTCCATAGCCTAGATACCCTGATTATGAGTCTACAAATTTCTAGAATAGCGGTGATTATGAGGATGATGAAGAGGAGGACTGATTTATTTTGATCTTTGTAATATTTAGTTGGACTATGTGTTTTGGGCTTGCTACATTTGCATTTGTGTATTTGTTTAGACTCTATGATGTGTGAGACTTTTATTTTGTTTTATTGTGTTGTGATATTGTGTTTGTGAGTAGATTGCTTTAATTTCTAAGGTAGTAATTGTTACTGTTGTGTTGAGTACTGTGTTAGTTAGTTAAGGATTGAACTTGATTCTATGTATTGTGAAAAGTTGAAAATCCTGCTAACTTTATTTTTAAATTTTAAACTCAGAAAACCGCTACCCTGTATTTTTCTTTTATCATGTTAGTGTGTTTATTTTTATGTTGAGACTGGAAATGAAAGTTAGTATGTTAGTTTGTTTTTATGTTTGTACCCACTACTTAGAAGTCTACTGAATCTCTACATGTTGAATTGAAATGAAAGTGATAAAAAATTAATTTTACTCCTATTTTTAGTTTTATACTTGTATAATTAGGATATAAAAATTCTTGCAAGCATGTTAATTGCAATTTTCATTCATGCTTATTTATATTTGCTGCTAAACTATTTAATATGTTAAAAATCTAAGTTTTGGGGAGGATGAAAATATTTTCAAAACTTGAATTTTATTTGTTCTCAAATGTGCTACATGTTAATTTGATTTGAGATGAAAAATGATTATGTATATGAAGTTATATTACGGAAGTAAATTTTGATTTTAGAAATGAGTAAAAAAAATTTAGTTAAAATTCTGGTAATGAAGAAAAACTTTTAGTTAAAAATTTTTAGTGTAGAAAATGTTAAATATAGTGTAACTATCTTTTGTAAGAAAAACAGTATTTTTGAAAAATTTAGAAATTTAAACTTTTATTTTTAATACTTAAATTTCTTTTGTTAAAAATAATTTTCAAAACTAGTATTATATTTTTATTTAAAAGATTTATATCAATACTTTGCTTTAGGAAAGGAGAAGTGAAATTCAAAACTATTAAAGGTCTATCCAAATATAGTAATTCTTCCCTCAAAAAAGAAAAAGAAAAAAAATCAAAAGAAAAAGAGAAAGAAAAGAAAAATAAAAAAGAAAAAGAAAATAAAAGAGAAAAATTAAGGGAGGAGAAGCTTGAGGATTAGTGCATAATCAAAAATTGGTTCCACATTTGACCTTTTTAAAGTATAAGACTTGAGAAACTCTTAAGCTTAAGGATAAAAATAGTAAGTAAAATTATTCTTGAAAAAAAATTTTAAGTGGAGATAATAAAAAGACATAATTATAAATTTGGAGAACTTATAATGTTTCTGAATTAAATAGGAACACATATTTTCATATTTCTTAACATTAAAAATTTATAAACTTTAGCTTGGTCTCATTTACTAAATATTTTTTTCTCGAAATTGGACTACTATATTTCTAAATCTAAATTTTAGTAACTCATAAAGAAACTCATATATATATCATACTTATTTAGTTTTTAAATATATTTCTAAATCTAAATTTTAGTAACTCCTAAAGAAATTCATATACATATCATACATATTTGATTTTTAAAGATTGAAGTGTCACTTGAAAACTAACATTTTAAGTTTGAGAGATTTTGATACACCTAAAATATATAGTGTTTTTAGACACATTTGTATACCTATTTTAGAGATATTGCGCTTTAATGGAAGATATTTATGTGTTTTTTTTCAGGTACAAGTAAAGAGGTGAAAAATGCTACAATGAGTGAAAAAAGATCAAATTTGGAGCAAAAATGTGAAAATTGTGCAAAAGTTTTTTGGTGCCTAAGCGCCGGAGAAACAGAGAAGGCGTGCCTAAGTGCTAGAGGCTCCGCGTTTAAGCACCAGAGGCAGTTCTATGATAAATTTTGAAGGGGTGTTGGAGGCACCTATTAGCTAAAGAGGGTGGTTATGACCACTATAAATGAAAATATTATTAAAAGACTTATGAAAGGAGACATCCTTTGGAGTATACATCGAATTGGGACACATTTCGAAGAGTTATCAAGAAACCTCTTGGAGATTTATAAAAGAAGTAGTTTGAGAATTTTTAAAGTGTGCTTGAAAGTTCTGAAAAGTGTTAGAAATAAGAGAGTTTTGGAGAGATTTCAGGCACCACAAATTTACTTTATCCTTTTTGGTTTTAGTTTTATTGTGAGAGTCAAGAGTGTTGTAAAAGAGAAGAGATTCAAAGGAACTTCAAGAGTTTGATGGAAGATTTGAGATAAGTTTTGGAAAGGAGAGAGTTTTAGAGAGATTTTCAAGCACCACAAATTTACTTTATCCTTTTTGTTTTTAGTTTTATTGTGAGAGTCAAGAGTATTGTAAAAGAGAAGAGATTCAGAGGAACTTCAAGAGTTTGGTGGAGGATTTAAGATAAGTTTTTTTACAATTATTTTGAACTACTTTTGGTTTTAATTGAGACTTCTTATTAGTTTGACAATAATTTCTACTTTTAAACTAAAGTATGGTTTTGTTTTCTCCATGGATTTTGAGTAGTCTTTTTTATCTTTCTCCTTAAAATGTTAAGTAATTAATGTTTGGATGGAAGTTGTGGAGATCTCCATGAATTTTGAGTAGTTTTCTTTATCTTTCTTCTTAAAATGATAATTAATTAAGTTTTAGATGGAAATTGTGGAGAGCATTGATCTTTAATGTTGGAAGTAGTTATGATGATTTAAATCCATGCACTTCATTTACTTCTTGATTTGGCTAATCCCTTTATCTTTCTTCTTAAAATGATAAGTAATTAAGTTTTGGAAGGAAGTTGTGGAGAGTATTGATCTTTAATATTGGAAGAAGTTGTGATGATTTAAATCCATGTACTTCATTTACTTCTTGATTTGGCATAACCAGATGTTAAAATTTGTTGTGAGAACATGTAAGAACCTCTTCATTTACTTCTTGATTTGGCCAATCCAGATGTTAACATTTGTTGTGAGAACATGTAAGAACTGGTTGGTATTGTCTCAGTCAACAATTGAAAAGAATCACATGAGGTTGTATGAATGAGAATGTAAATCCTATGATTTAGTGTAAATAAATAGGTAAATAAACTTTTAAGGGTGTAGAGTTAAAGGACTTTAATGTGACAGGTTAAAGCCCCCAACTTAATTTATTATTTTAGGTTCTGATACGAGATGTCAGTCCCTAGGTAAAGTAATTGAGGGAACTCTAGAGTGAGAGCTGGTATCTTCCCTGCCTAGCCGGTATTCAGAACTATACAAACATTAAATTAGTCAATGTTCTTTGTAGCATTTCTAATAAGGGTAAAGAATATTATTGCTCCTATTTGACACAACACAATTTGCATACTTCTACAATAGAATTCCTATACTTATTACTGATTCATGATAAGGAGCAAGATATTTTCATATCAAGTGCTTTTCTTTTACATAAACTCAAGTTATCTTTATAAACTTTACTGCTTGTCAAAATACCAAAAATACCAAAAAGAATGGAATTTTATTTATTGATAAAATATTTATAGTTCAAGTAATTGACTTTTTAAAAATAGAAAGTTTGTGCATATAGCATATTTTCCAGTGAGTTCGATATTCAGGTCTTAATCAAAAAGTCATATATTACTTAATAACAATATGTGTACTTGAGTAGTATCCCAATATATATAAATTAAGAAGTTAAATTCTTATTTTCTCTGTAATCAAGTTTTTGGTTCAGTTGGTTAGTAAGATATCATAAGTGAAAAAGATCATTAAAGTCATTGTTATATTTTACACATATGCAGTAATCGATGATTAGTACCCTAACTAATAGAAATTTCAAACTTTGCTCTGCTCATCTTAAAGTTCCGCATGTTGGTTCTAATCTCTAGTACTTAGTAGGTTGAGCCAATATGGGGGAGCTCAAGAGGAGCTCCCCATAAAACTGTTTGACCTTAGGGTCAACCCTGGGTGATGTGGCTTGGTCTAATACATTTACTTGCACTTCACATTTTTACTTGCAACCTTGAACCCTAACCTACATATGTCTAGTTTGGATCCCNAGTATTGATCTTTAATGTTGGAAGAAGTTGTGATGATTTAAATCCATGTACTTCATTTACCTCTTGATTTGGTCAATCCAGATGTTAAAATTTATTGTGAGAACATGTGAGAATCTGGATGATATTTTCTTAGTCAATAAATGGAAAGAATCACATGAGGTTGTATGAATGAGAATGTAGTTCATATGACTGAGTGCAAATAGATAAGGAATTATTCATTAAAGGGTGTAGAGTTATAGGACTTTAAAGTGACAGGTTAAAGCCCCCAACATGATTTATTGTTTCAGGTTCTGATACAAGATGTTAGCCCCTAGGTGGAGGGAATCGAGGGAACTCTAGAGCGAGAGCTAGTATCTTCCCTGCCTAGGCGGTCTTCAGAACTATTCAAACTTTAAATTAGTCAATGTTCTTTATAACATCTCTGCCTAGCCGGTCTTCAGAACTATTCAAACTTTAAATTAGCCAATATTCTTTATAGCATCTCTAGTAAGGGTAAATAGGTTATGATACGAGATGTTAGCCCCCAGGTGGAGGGAATTAATGGAACTCTAGAGTGAGAGATGGTATCTTCCCTACCTATTAGCCTTGAGGTGGAGAGAATCGAGGGAACTCTAGAGTGAGAGCTAGTATCTTCCCTGCCTAGCGATGCTAGCCCCCGGGTGGAGGGAATCGAGGGAACTCTAGAGTGAGAGCTGGTATCTTCCCTGCCTAGGCTCGAGATGTTAGCCCCCAGGTGGAGGGAATTAAGGGAACTCTAGAGTGACAACTCGTATCTTCTCTGCCTAGCCGATCTTCAGAAATAACTTTAAATTAGCCAATGTTCTTTATAGCAACTCTAGTAAGGGTAAAGAATATTATTGCTCTAGGGAACTCTAGAGTGAGAGCTAGTATCTTCCCTGCCTAGCCGGTCTTCAAGACTATTCAAACTATAGCAATGTTCTTTATAGCATCTCTAGTAAGGGTAAATAATATTATTGCTCCTATTTGGCACAACCTTCTTTATAGCATCTCTAGTAAGGGTAAAGAATATTATTGCTCCTATTTGGCACAACACAATATGCATACATTCACAATAGAAATCCTATATTGTCGATACTATTTTGGTTGGAGGAGTTGCACGTAAGAAGTTGTCGGTCACCAGAATCAAAATCTCATCGCCCCCTTTGGAAGGAAATTTTAATTTACATATAGATTTAAGTTTAGAAAAATGTGAAATTAAAATGACCCCATATTTTTCAAAGTTTAAATGAAAGAGTGTTGTACCTCAAATGATGTATCTATCCTAAAGGATAAACACAAGACTTGAGGATAAGGCTCGATCAAATAAACTAAGAAATATAGGACTTCCTTTTGGTCTACAAAATCATTTTTTTTCCTACAATTTCTCCTATTTAATATGAAGAATTAAATAAGGTTTATATTAAGATGGGTTTGGACAAGCTTCTTATAAGGGCAATCCCTTATAGTTAATTACATCTTAAATGACCAAGTCACCTAAGAAAACTTTTGATAAAAATAAGAAAACATTATCTTCAAAAAGGTCAAATGGGTAGGACTTTTCAACGAAATCAGACAAAGAGGTGTAAAATGGGAATGACAAAAATTTGGAACATTTTATTTTGGAATCCAAAAAAGGAAGAACTAGGGGATGTCATAGATCTGGAGGAGAACCTCATTTATGCATATTCAAACAACCTTGAAATCAAGTCATTTAGAAACTAATTGTTACTAATTGTACGCACACTTCCCAGTCTATCCTATTGTTGGGCTTCCATTTTAAGGAGAAATTTATTTGAGTGTTTTATCCTGCCAATTTTATTTATTAGGGCTTACATTCGTGTGAAACAATCACACAAATAGCCTGCAAGATGTGAGGATTTTGGTCATGAAGAACGACAAACTCAGAATCCTAAAATGACTTAGGGCTTATAATGTATTGTAGAGCTATACAAAGGCCTAAATATAAGGTGAGGATTTATGTTGCATAAGCAAACAACCTTGAAATCCTATGGGTTGGCTGTTTAATTCTAAGGATGGAAATGTTTAGCTGGGGAAGACAGGTTTTGCTGTTAAAAATGGCCGTGCTGCCCACCATGCTAGCTCCAAGCTCCTTACTGTGATGAGTTTAAGTTTTCTAGGGTGTCAAGTTATGATGTCAAATTAGGTAGTTCTCTGATTGTAGTTCTTTAAATTATATGGGAGATGTTAAAATTGATTAGAGTGACACCGGTTAGAATCCTACGGTTCCCTTAATCTGGCACCACTATTTTCTATTGGATTCACTTAGTCTAAATGAATTTACTAAACTCAACTTAATGAGTTCCATAACTTCATTTTGACTGCGGGAAGCCTTGTTAGCAACCGTAGGTTACCTCCTCCGAGGGATTCCCGACCATCCGATAGAGACGTCTTAATTTAGATGTAGTTGTAGTTTTTTTTATTTTTGGGATTAAATTTTGAGTTATTTTATATTTTGAATGTTGTGGAGGTGATTTTTATCTTGTTTGATTTTAATTTTAGTTTTGGGTTTTGGTTTTGTGGCTATCCTAACAGTTTTGGTTTTCATGCAGGGTGACATTATTGTTTAGCATGCAAGTTTTGTAAGCATAAAAAGTACATATGAAAGTACAAAAAGACAGCATTGTAAACTATAAAAGCATACATAGCGAGTCTTCTCGTTCCACCACCTGAAACTTAAAATGCATGTAAGGGCATTTTATGTAAAGTAGAAAATAAGATTTTAATGATTTACCCAACCTTAGGTCATATCTTGGTGGATCCCTATAAAATTGATTAAGGATGATTTTTGTTAAGTAAAACATATTAAGTTTAGTAGACCTCCGAGGTATCCAACAGATCTAGAGAAAGGAGCAGGTCCATGCTTCCCTCTCACTGCCTGATGAAAAGTCTCGAGCTCTTCTTAAACTTATTTTTTTGCTTTATAACTCATTCCTGTAAATACATTTAATGCTCAATGAACATTGATGTTTCAATTATCCCTAAGAGTTGGGTAATTATCACTTATAATTTAATTTTGAGAATTATGCAGGTGAAGACCCTTAAAGGGGCAAGTTAATGTCATCACGTCACTTAGCCAACTTTTTAATTTGGGCTTGTAGTGTTTTTAAAGATGTTCAATTTTTAATAACCAAATTTGATTTAGTTTAGGTCACTACTGAGCCCTTTAGACTTTGGTAGATGTCTTGGTTATTTTTTTAAAAGGTTAAATTTTAGGTGATGAAGATTCATTGTCAAAAAAAAATTTAAAAGTCATTTGAATCATTAAATAGATGTATTAAACTAGTGAGTTATTAACACCCAAAACCATATCCCTAAGTCTAGAATCATTTAATTTGATTGAATCCCAAAGTTTGATAATTTAAAGAAATTATAAATTTATCTTTTAATTAATAAAAGTGAGATTGGTTTCTACCAATTAATCCCCTATGTTTTAATCATCCAAATATGTTCATTAGGATCAAAGGTTACCCATTTCCCTTTCTTGAATTAAGCGTAAATGTTAATTAAGGTCAAATTTCCAAAATTACACTTTTGCCCCTAAGGCTCTATCACTCCATAATTTGTCAAATTTAATCAAATGACTTTGGAATTTTTATCACACCTCACTCTTGGGTCAATTAAGACATCAGAGGAGAGAATGTGATTTTTCAAATTTTAATTTAATTTCAATATTTATTTTTATACAAAAATATGATTTTTTAAAGAAAAATTCATAAATTAACCAAGACAAAGCCTAATCCCTTCAAATTTTTGCTGAAGGTAGACTTAGACTAGAAAAACACTTGGGCCAAATTTTATGATTTTTTGAGTTTTATTTGAGTTATAAAAATTATTTTAATTTCTGGAGAATTTATAATATATAAAATATTGTAAATGTACAAAATTAATTTTTATATTTTTACTAAACCTTACTGAGGCTAAGGAACCCAGAGAAACAAATTTCATATTTTTCTAATTTTTTTCTCAGTTATTATAATTATTTTAGTGAAAATCCATTTTTAGCCTTTCAAAATTTATTTTAAGCTACAAAATTCAATATCTTCACTTAGAAAATTAGGAAAAATATTTCAATTGTTCCTAAGTGCTTAGGAAATAATTTAGAACATTTCCATTAATCTTGATATTTTTGTGATTTTTATCATTTTTTAATTATTTAAATATTAAAAGAAGGCTTAAAATGGAACATTTATTTTAATTACAAATTTATTTTTAAAGAATTCAACAGATCACAGATAACTCCAAAAACTAATTTTTATAATTGTTTGAGCTATATTTTGATTGTTAAAAATCATTTTCATGTTAAAAATGGCACTTAACATAGAAAATCAATTTGAGTTGTCAAATAAGCTCCAAATACTTTGAAATTTTTATAGCGAGCTCTCTGAACTTCAAATTACAGCGTAGAGTTAAAATCAAGTCATTTAGATGTTTATGTTTCCCAAAATTTATTTTCTTTGTGTTTTAGGGTTTGTGAAAATTAAGTGTATTTTTAATGACTTGGCTCATGAAACATTTCCCAAAGGGATCTCTAGTCATGGTAAATCTTTCAAAAAAATTTTGGAATTTTCTAAGCAACATGCTAGTTATTATGATTAATTTATGTAAATAATAGACATAAACTTGAAAAATATGGATCTCTGTCTAGAGACCTCCTTTGATTTTGGAAAAATCAAAGAATGTCCCCCATGATAGAGGAACCAACATGCCAAAATATCAAGCCATGGTGAAAATGTCTACATGCATGGAGAGTTAAAAGACTCAAAATAGTTATTAATCAATTAAAAATAAAATATGAATCACTTGAACTTCAAACTATTTCCATATTATTCTCCTTTATTCATTGAACAAGCAAATATTTTATTTTATTTTTATAATTTTTCTACACCAAGATATGAATTTTTCAAGTTAGGACTATTTATTTAAATCAGAAAATACCCTATTTATCTATTTAAATGCGTTGCGCCACGTCAACTTACGGCGACTCCGAAGCTCCACGCGACGTCCTCTGGTTCGGCGTCGTCATCCACCTCAGCGCTGATTCAACCCCCGTTTCATGTATGATGGCGTTGTCCAGCTAGATCTCATCCATTGATGAGATAAACGAGCGATTGGATGGCTCCCCATCATCATCTCCAAATAGGCTAACCCAAGAACTGTTCACACTAAAACCTTAAGATCTCCCTCTAGACTTGTTAGCGTTATTTCGGGTTGGTTTGTGGGGTTGTCCGTAAGAAGCTGTCGGTCGCTGGAATCAAAATCCCATCGCCCGCTTCGGAAGGACATTGAAGTATGAAATAAAATTGACCCCATATTTTTCATAGTTTAAAATGAAAGAGCATTGTACCTCAAATCCTATATCTATCCCGAAGGATAAGCATAAGAATTGAGGATGAGGCTCGTTTAAATAAACTAAGGAAAGTATGACGTCCGTTTGGTCTGCGAAACCTTTGTATTTGCCGACAAGTTCCCCTATTTAATATAAAGGATTAAATAGGGTTTATATTAAGCTGGGTTCGGACATGCTTCCTATAAGGGCAAGCCCCTATAGTTAATTACATCTTAAATGACCAAAGTCACTTAAGAAGACTCTCGATAAAA
>JXCR01138383.1:195300-225936 GCA_002079205.1 Phalaenopsis hybrid cultivar | reverse complement strand
ATAACGGTAGAGGTTTGCGTACTGATGGCTCCTTCCAGGTGGCGCTGCTTTACTTGGTGGTGGAGTTAGGTGTTGCTGACTAAAGGGGAACCATTATCTTGGTGAAGGTGGTAAGAAGGTGGTTGCTTTTCTCCGTTAGTTTTGACGCTGATGTAGTCGTGTAGGTGGTTACTGCTCCATTTATTTTTGTTTTGGTGAGTTGATGCTCTATAAGTCTATTCTCTTCTTGGTGTTTGGGTAAAGTGTGTTGTCACTTTCCGGGGCTTTGGTGTTTTATTTTTGGTTGTTGCATTAACTAGATACAATGGAGGTTTTCCCCATTGATGTTGAATTTAATGCACGATGGACCCAGGCTACTTATGGTGGTGTTGTTGGAAAAGGACAAGATATTCCTAAATCATTTGCACATTTAGTCTTCCCTCAAGCTCTTCATGATGTTGCAGCTGGAAAAGCGACTTACCCCTATGTCAAACCACTTGGATTAAAAGAAGGTGAACCAGCTATTCTGTTTATATCAAGGGAAATCCATTCATTCAATGAAACAGTTAAATTTACTTTAATTGGCAAATTTCAATTTGGGCATCCAAAGATGGGCTATGTTAAGAAAAATTTTTAAGAGATGAATCTTACTGGAGCTTGGAAGCTTGGTCTGATGGATGGAAGACATCTGCTCATCATATTATCAAATGGAGAAGACTATGCATGAACTTTTGCTAAATAATCTCTTCTGATTGCTAGAACTACTATTAAATTAATTAAATGGACTTCTGGTTTTGATCCAAGCAAGGAGCCTTCAATTGTCCCCATGTGGTTCAAACTACTTCAGTTTGATCATCAAAATGTGTTGTTTAATATTGGTCGTATACTTGGCTATCCATTGAAGCTAGATGCTCTAACTTATAGCTTGGAAAGATCTGTTGGGGCTAGAATTTTAGTAGAAAGAGATATAACCCTGCCTGATGTGAAAGGTCTGGATTGGTATTGAAGATAAGGGATTTTGGTAAAGCATTGTGGTGGAACAATGACCTCACTATTGCCCTCTTTGTAGAATGTTTGGGCACAATTTAGAGGGATTTTATAGAATTCACCCATCTTCCAAGAAGGCTGCTGGCCCTGAAAATGGAAGTGTTGCTACTCATGAGGGAACTGGTTCATTTCCTAATAAAGAAGGGAATTCAGAAGATAAATCATACCTCTATTTATAAGTATTGAAGAGGTAGTTCAACCAAATATGCTGATCAACTCTATGGGTGATAAGATTTCTCAGGGTATCAATCAAACAACAACATCTATTCAAAATCAAATGTTGGTGGAGAGAAACATGGGGGATGTTTGTAATGAAGAAAGACAATTGGATATTAACCCTCACAAGGTTGATAACCCTACCATTAATATTTTAATAGATGTGCTTACTGAGGAATGGAAAGTTCAAAGAAGTAGTAAAAAGAAGAAAGACAAGATGGAGCTAAAGAAACTTCAGGAAGTTCAATCTCTAGATGGACCTTCCACCAATCAGCAAAATGATCTTTATCCCAAAACTAGAGGAAAAGGGAGAACCTTTCCACAATGATTAAATTTCTGTGTTGGAATATAAGGGGTATAGCTCACCCCTCATCTCTCAAGAGATTAAAAAATCTAGTTAGAACTCAAAAAATTTGGTATTTTGTAATTTTAGAACCTATGGTTACAAAGCACTCCCAAAATATTTTAAGAAATTTCCCTAAATTTACCCAATTTTCCAATTCTAATAATAAAATCTGGATCTTTGCTAGAGCTGAATTACAGTGGTCTGTCTTGCAAAATCATTCTCAATTTATCCATATTCAATTTTCCATTGGAGCTCATTTAGGTTATGCCACTTTTGTCTATGCTAGTAGCATTTTAAGGCATCAAAATACCCTTTGGATTAATTTAATACACATTGGGCAATGTATCAACTCCTTCTGCATTTCCTATCTAAGCCTTACTTATATCAAGTTTAAAAATGGCATTTCCCCCTCTGCATTTCTCATGTAAGTCCAATAATAGTTCCTGGGCTAGTAAAATATTATCTGTGATATTTCTGCCTTTCACAAATGCCACTAGATTTTCACTGATGAGATTATTGAGATGTGGCTGAAGCTTGAAAACAATAATTTTGCTAATCAGTTTAGATATCACATTAGATAAGCTGATTTGCCTGTAATCCCCTAGCTTTTTCTATTCTGATTCTTTAGTATCAAAGTTATAGTGGAAGCACTGAAGTATCTAGGGGGATCCAGTCCATTAAAGAAATTCTAAACAACTTGAAAAATATCCTTGCTAGACTTATCCCAAGTAGCTTTGTAAAATGTTGAAGTAAACCCATCTGGCCCAGCAACCTTCTGCCCATCAATGGAATTTAAAGCAAGATTAATCTCTTCCTCCAAGGCAGCATTGGTCAAATTTAAACCTTGAACATACTCTTTGCAATCATAAAGTAAATCATTCTAAATGAGGATTTTATCAGTATGCCTGCTTATATAGAGATTTTGAAAAAACTGAACAACATCTTTAGATATATCTTCATCAGTGGTAAGCTTCTGACCAATAGAATTGGTGATATTTAGGATCATATTGCATTTTCACCTGTAATTAATACAAGCATGATAAAATTAGGTATTTCTCTCACCATCAGTGAACTTAGAAATAGCTACCTTCTACTTTAAAAAGCTCTTCTGGTAGTTAACTTGTGAAAAAAGCTTCTCATGAGCTTGATCCACCTCAAATTCAGTATTCATTCCCTTTTGGGGCCCCTATTCTAATTTGAAGACCTCTTCTTGAGCAGCTGTAAGATTATCATTTACATTGTCAAACCTCTCCCATTTCCATCTCCTAAGGTGCAAAGTTGTCTTCTTTTGTAGTTTCCAAAGCTCAATCCAAGGATTGCAATCAGTTTCAATAACCCAAACTTTACCAATTTCATGAAGAAATTTAGGATGTAAAGTCCACATATTTTGAAATCTGAATGGAATACTGGTAGGTCTGACAGAATTCGCTGTGTAGAACAAAGAATTGGTCTATGATCTGATCCAGCCATAGAAATATGTGTGACTATAGTACAGGGGAAGGTTTGAAACCAATGAATATTACCAAGCAATATGCCCAATCTCTCCCACATAGTACCCCTCCTCCAAGAGAATTTTGGCCCTTGAAATCCCAGATCAAAGAGACCAACATTATGGATAAAATTATTAAACCTGACCATTGTAGAAGGCAAAGGGGGAATTCCCCCCTTTTTTTAGTGGGGAAAGTAATTCAATTAAAGTCCCCCCAAAGATTCAAAAGCAATTTATTGGCTGCCCCAGATTTATTAGTTCTTGTCATAATGTCTGTTGATGGCTAGCCAAACAGCTGGCATAGATGAAGGTAGCATATCCCACCTTTTCCGCAATAGAAAATTGGATATGTAAGAACTGAGAATGATCAAGTAGCATAGAGCACTGGATTTCAAATCTGACAAAGAGACAGATTTTATTATTGGAATTAGCATAGTGAGTGAACTTAACAAATTTTTTTGTAATACTTTAAGGATATGTTGTAACCATTGACTCAAGAAGTGCAAAGCACCAAATCTTATGAGTTCTAATGAGATATTTCAATCTCTTTAATGAGAAGGGGTGAGCCACTCCTCTTATGTTCCAACATAGGAAATTGATCATTGAGAAGAGGTTCTCCCCTTCCCTCTAGTCCTAGGATGGGGTTCCACATGAACACTGGAAGGCCCATCCAAAGGCTGTTCAACTTTGAACTTGCCTTTCCTTTTTCTATTGCTTCTCTAAACTTAACATTCATCAGTTAATACATCTATAAGAGTAATGATTGTAAGATCATCAACCCTATGTGTAATAATATCCAATAAACTGTCATCTTTTGCAGCATTCTCTATCTGTCTTTTTTCAGCTGAACTGTCATTAACATTGCTTTCCAACTGAGCTACAACTCTAATATTAGGCAAGTCATTCATCTTATGAGTAGCATTAGTATCAGCTTCTAAAGCTACATCACTTGATCTTCTGACCCCTTCCTGTTCTGCTTCCTCAATTTGCCTAGGAGTAGATGCCTTGTCCACTAAGTTTTTTTTTTTAAGGAGGATGAAGTCTATAGCACTTCTCCAAGTTATGGCCAAACATTCTACAGTGAGGACAATAGATGGGTTTTTGCTCCACCACAATCCTCTGCCAAAAACCATCATCTTCAATTCCAATCCAAACCCTCTCAATATCTAGGAGTGTTATATCCCTTTCTATAAGGACTCTAGCCCTTGCAGACCATGCCATATTGTAAGTTGGAGTATCATTCAGAGGACATCCAAGTACTCTACTGATACTAAAGAGCACATTCTGATGATAGTACTAAATTGGGAGGTTGGGGAATTTAAACCACATAGGAACAATTGGGGGTTCCTTATTAGGATCAACCCAGGTGTCCACTTCAATAATTTCATATGGACCCCATTAATAATCAAAGTCTGTTTAGCAAAAACTATAGCATAATCTTCCTCAGTAAATAAAGTAATTAACAAATGTCTGCGATATAATAAACTCAACCTCCAAGAGCCATTAAGCTTTAACTCATCAAAATACTTCCTTACATGGTCCATCTTAGGATGCCCATATTGAAATTTGTCAATTAGAGTAAATTTAATGGAATCATTAAGAGCTTGGATCTCTTTTGTGGAAAAAAGAGTGGCAGGTTCCCCCTCCTTCACCCCTAAGGGATTAATATAGGGGCAAACTTCCCTCCATGCAGCAGCAGCATGATGATTTTGTGGGAACATTAAGTGCTCAAATGACTTAGGGATCTCATTCCCATTTCCAACTACATCAGCAAATGTAGCCTTAGTCCATTAGGCATTAGCTTCAACATCAATGGGACAAGACATTG
This sequence comes from Phalaenopsis hybrid cultivar, assembly GCA_002079205.1. NCBI lineage: Eukaryota > Viridiplantae > Streptophyta > Magnoliopsida > Asparagales > Orchidaceae > Phalaenopsis > Phalaenopsis hybrid cultivar. Next base: position 221,031 of record JXCR01138383.1, on the reverse strand, counting down.
ATAAAGTCAATAACAGAAGCCAAGAAACAATAATTAACTAAACTAGCTTGTGAGCAAATCAGTAAAAGGGAAATAAAAAAACACCAAGGTTTCAGCTAGCTGGTATACAAAAAACCAGCTAATAATAAACAAAAAACTAGCCAAATAAGGCCAAAGAACAGTCCACCAAGCTATGAAAGCAATGAAACAGTAATCAGTTCACCAAGCTTATCAAGCTAGTAATGGAACAGTAACTAAACTTCAAAATGTTGTTGCCCGAGAAAGTCCCAAGAAAAAAAGAACACCCAAACTTCACTACAGACCAGGAAAAATCCTTGATGTAGAAAAAAGCTCCTCCACCAAGCTCCACGATGCCAACAGGAAGAGGCATTAGTGTTCAAATCCTAGCAGAGCAAATCTTGTTCCAGCCACCATATATTATATATATTATTTAATTAAAAAAGCAACTCATGGCTCCTTACGCGTTAATATAAAAGGAGGTTGCAAAAATGGGGAGCGAAATAGGATCCCTACTAAAAATAAAAAGAAGTACTTGAAGTCCTAGGGGTTCCTACTTCCGCAATACAACTCCACATAAAAAAGAGAAAAAGTAGTGCAAAAAAGAATTCATTTTCAAAATAACATGTATCCCAACAAATGTATACCAATCCAAATAAGTATACCCCATATAAACATGTAAATACAGAGCAAAAAAAAGTGTGAGAGTTATAAAGCCAAAAATTCATCTTGCAAAGTGGCTGGAGTCTGTGTCGAGAGCATCAAAAAAGCAAGGTAACTGCAGCTCAAAACCTATAAGAAAAACCTGCCCAGAAATTTAAAAGCAACCTGGTGGTAGAGAAATAAGGTAGTTAGCCGTAAAAACCAAGTTGAATATCTGTTGTAGGGAATGTAAAATCCGAGTCATCCAGAAACTAAAAGATATTGAAGTCATATTTCTGAAAGGCAGTGCAAGGAAAATAAGTAAAAGGACCATGGGCCTGCAACCAAAGAGGAAATTATAGCACTCAAATTTTGGAGCCATGGGCCTCTAAAAATTGATAGGGGGTATGTGGTAAAGGGTGCAACCAGTGATCATATAGATTATAGGAAAAGAGCCTAAAATTATACCAAATATAAAAATGAAAACTTTCTGTCAGCTAACAGAAAAAGCAGAGGTTAGGACACAATAAATAGGCCAGAACCATCTCGTAAACGCCCAACAAACATCAACAAAGAGGCCACTGCAGGTACCTCTTTAGAAGGCCAAATTATGTAGCCTGTATTGAGGCAAAATGACTGCTTATATAAAATACTGTCAAAAGGAGACTTCCCAAGCTTCCAGATGAAAACGGAGCTACTCAATGTGTCCCCACCAAGATAATTTTTTAAGGCAATAGTAACCTTGTCAAGGCTAAATAAGAACAACATACAATTTCCAATAGTGCACCAAAAGTAAAGAGATAAAATAAGCTTAACTAAAGAAAAGTAATGCATCTGAAATCTCTGAAACACCATCCCAACGTTCCTAAAGCTGAAGAACTTAAAGTAATAGCAAAGAGTACAACTTGACCAAAGAAAACTGTCGAAAAAACTCCAGTACCCACAGAAACCAAAAGCCAAATGCCAATCCCTTATAAGAAAAAGGTAATCTTTATCAAATAATAACATGAAGGAACCCTTTATGTAGCCTCCGTATAAAAGAACATGTAGAGAATTATTCAAAAAAATGATATAGCATAAATATGATAGGAACAAAAAAGCCCCAACATTCACATAGAATAAACCAAAAAACCAGTAGCCAAGAAACCTGTCAGCCATAATCCAATGCCAGTAACCAGAAACCATAGCCACACTGAGCCTACAAAAAGGTGGCATCCAAAATATCACCATGAATTAGATTATAAAGAGGGGGTGGAGGAGTGTCTCCAATGATAATACCAAGATGCTTTTTCTTAGCTAACCAATCCGCAGGAGCGTTACCTTCTCTTTATATAAATGTATATTGAATAGTAATATGAGAATTGACCACCAAATTATTGATCCGGTTCAGCAAAATTATGAGATTCCAGAGGGGTTTTATATTACCCATTAAAGTGTAAACAAAAGTTGAGAATCAGTTTCCACTACAATATTAAAAAGCTAAAAGAAGTAGCTACATGCATGGCTTCCAGAATAGCCATTGTTTTGGTTTCCAGAGGAGAAGAAGCAATGCATGGGGAAGCAAAGTAAACAAGGCACTGCCCATTTGAAACTTGGAACAAGCCTCTTAACCCTCCAACTTCACTATTAAAGCTGCCATCAATATTTACTTTGGTCCAACCATGGAAAGTTGGTCTCCAATTTATCAAAATTAGCCTCCTACCATTGTTAGGATGAATCAAAACATAAGCACCACCAGCAGCTTTAGCCGCTTTAAGAAAGTTAGCCACAATAAGAGCAATAATAGTGCTAGGCATGTGAGGATAGACTTCATACTTATGGTTATTTTTAGCCACCCAAATGAACCAAAGAACAGTAATGGGAAAGTAAGAAAGTTTGTTTTGATATTGCTCTGAAAGTTTCTGAATGGAAAGGATACTCTTAAGACGCAAATTTGGTGGCCACCGTATGCCAAAATAGCACCTCCATCAAATATAAAGGAAGTTTTCTGGATGCTCTTTTTAATTTTAAGCACCTGCATCAAATATAAAGGAAGGCTACATAAGACACTTTTAAGAAGAGTGAACCTACCTCCATTAGACAAAAAATTATATCTCTAATCATTGATTTTGGATTTAACTTTGTCCACAACTTCATCTAATTCAGTTTTTTTCTTTCTCCCCCTTTGCAGGCTCACCCCAAAGTACTTCAGAGGTAGCTTGGCAATTGTACAAATAGTGTAATCAGAGGCCCAAGTATCAATATTATGATTAACCTTGTTACCAAAGTAAATAGAGCGTTTATCTAAGTTAAATTGAAGGCTAGAAGCATCCTTAAATTCCTTGAGCAGAGTCATAGTTTCTTTAATAGAATGCTTACTAGCATTAGAGAATAAAATAGCATCATCAGCATAAGCAAGGTGGCTGATCACAATTTGTGATTTATGAGAATATTAAAAGTGAGGTTGATTCAGATGCAATTTGTTTACAAGCCTTGAGAGATAATCAAAAGTAATAATAAAGATGGTAGGGGGTAGAGGATCTCCTTGCTTGATACCTCTATGAGCAAAAAAGTAGCCATAAGATTGACCACTTAAAAGAACAATGTAATGGTTATTGACTGACCACTTTTTAATGAGCAAGCAAAATTTTTTTGGAAACCTTTAGCTTGAAGAGTGTTAAGAATGAAGTCCCAACTAATAGCATCAAAAGCTTTCTTGATATGAAGTTTTAAAACCATATTACCCCCTCTGCATTTCTTATTAAGGTCTTCAATCACTTCCTAAGCAAGCAAGATATTATCTGTAATTTCTCTTCCTTTTATAAAAGTTGATTATTGAGTAAATATAAAGTGTGAGAGATCAGGTTGTAGCCTATTAACAATAATCTTACTCAACACCTTTGTGATGACAATAGTGAGAGATATAAGGTGAAAGTCATCCCAAGTAATTTTTTCATTTCCTTTAGGAATAAGAACAATCAAAGTAGAGCTGAAAACTTTGTATAGCATTAACAACCTCCTTCTTTATGATGTCCCAACAAGTAAAATAAAAGGAAGAGGAAAAATTATCAAATTCAGGGGACTTATTGGAGCTTATGGACTTGAAAGTAAAAAGAATTTCTTGTTCATCTGAAACTTGAGCTAACTAAAGACAGTTAATGTCATCAAATTCATCAACAAAAGCATTAGAGTCAATTGGGTTAATTAAAGGGTTATATTGATAAAGATCTGTGAAATAATGCATTGCACAATTCCCAATATCACCCAAATCAACAAAGGTTTGACCCTAAGCATTCTTAATTTTGAAAATGCAATTCATGTTCCTTCTATGATTAACAGTGGCATGGAAATAATTCGTATGTCTATTGTCAACAGTAAAATGAAGATCATTTTCTTTCTGTTGAAATAAAGTATCCTCCATATTTATAGACTCTAATAAAGTCAAATGGGCATAGGTAGTATAATCCATAATTTTAGGAGTGCATATATTTTTAATCTCCAAATGATCAACCACTTTTTGATCCTCCAGATCTTTGTTATGAACATTACCAAAAATCTGGTGGTTCTACTTACGGAGATGAGCAGCCAATTATTTATGCAATTGCCAAAGTATAAAGCAAGTAGTACTAGAATCGTCATAATTTCAAACCTGTTGCACTGTACTTAAGAAAGTATCATGAGAATTCCAAAGGTTAAGAATTTTAAATCTAGATATAACATGCTTATCAGTAAAAGCAAGAATGAGAAGAATGAGATTATGATCAGTGGAAGCATAGCTTAAATGCTTCACTATGGAAATTGGGAAGTAATTAAGAAAAGTTTAGTTAGCCAAGAAAAGATAAAGCCTTTTTTGAAGAAAACCTCTCCTCCAAGTGAAAGGAGGTCCAGAATAACCAAAATCAAATAGAATCACCACTGCAATAGAATTACAAAAGCGATTAAGAAGAGAAATATCAACTCTGCCATCACCTTTTTACTTATACGGCTTCATAATCATGTTAAAATCTCCTCCAATAAATAAATTTTTAGAGATAGAACCACTCAAAATTTCAAGTTTTCTTCAAAGTATGTAGTTTTCAGGCAAAAGAGAGCTGGCATAAACAAACGTGCCCCACCCATGAAATTGCTCCATCTAAAAATGAGTTAAAATAAATTGCTCCTCATCTTCAATAATAGATAAAGTGATCTTACACTTCCAAAAAACCAAAATCTTGTTATTCCTATTGCAGTGAGACTGAAAGCCTTTAAATTTATTAAAAATCTTGTGTCTATTAACATGAACAAGATGCTCCAAAATGGCAAAAATAACCCTATATAGATATTTAAGTCTATTAAGGGAGGAAGGGTTCACCACTCTCCTAATATTCTAAATCATAATGTTAAACATTATGTCGTAAGTCAGCCCTCCTAAAAGACCTAGAAGGGTTTCATAATTGTTCTCCATCTGAATATTAGATACCTTCCTGAATAATATTGCCAACATTTAAACTTAAGAGTTCATTATTCCTTTTTTTCTTTCTTTTTAGCATGCTTTTGTACATGCCACTCACCCTCCAAGGAGTTTTTGGCATCTTGAAGAGGATCATGCCAAATTTCCATGAATACAGGTGGAGGCAAAACTAGTTCATTGTGTTTCCCCTAAGCATCTTGAAGAAGGTCATGTGAGATTTCCACGGGCACTTATGGAAGTGAAACTTGTTCACTGTGTTGCTTCTACTTCTCAACCATGCTAACCCTGCTGAGATTAGTAGTAGAGTGCCTAATAGGAAAACTACTATTAACAATTAAATCAGGTGGAACAAATTCAGAAGTATTAGGATTGTCCTCTTGCTAATTATGATGAAATTGCATTTGCAAATCATTATTAGTAAAAGGAGACTCCATAATTAGTTCAATATTATGCAAAGGTCGATCATCCTCCTTGTCATGCTCATTAATAACAAGGAGATTAGGTGGTTCGGTATTGATGCTAGGAAAAGGAGCTTTAGTTTTGGCTCTGACATTTCAGGCGAATTCAAGCTCTTTCATCTCTTCAATGTCTAGTGAGATATCTCTTACTTTCAGATATTCTTTTGTGCACTCTATTTTTTGCTATATTGCCTGCCTCTCATTCCTTTATCCATGCAGTTTTAGAGGGAGGCAGTGTGTCTACCGGCTCTTCTGTTTATTATATGTTCCCACAAGGTTTTCATGACACTCTAAATGTTGGTGGAGAGTATTTGTTTGTTAAGAAACTTGGAAAAAAATGTTAAACTGACAATGTTTATCTCTGAAGTTGAATCAAATATTTTGTCCTCCTCTTGTTGTTTGGCTTTGGTAGGAAAGTTTTCTTTTGGGATTCCAAAGTTAGAGCTTATCAGGAAAGAGTTTGATTTGCTTTACTTAAAGGGCTGGTGGAAATTTGGTGTGTTGGATGGTAGAAATATTTTGATTCAATTTTCTAATGATGAGGACTATACGATGTTGTTTGTGAGAAGAACACTGAAAATAGAAAATTGTATTATGAAATTCCTTAAATGGTCTGTTAACTTTGATCCTAAAGTCAAATTGCCTATTTTACCTATTTTGATTCATTTTCTTGAGCCTAAATTACATTTATTTAACCACAAAGTTCTGTTTTCTCTTGCTGTTGCATATGGGAACTTTTAAAAATGGATAGTGCTACTTTCAATTTTACTAGACCCTTCGAGGCGCATCTTTTAGTACAAAGGGATATCACTCATCCCTTTCATGATGAGATATGGATTGGATCTCAGCAATAGAGATATTGGCAACTTGTTGAAATAGAGAGGCATTCCCCATACTGCACCCACTGTTCTATGTTTGACCATCACATCTCTCATTGTTATCGTTTGAACTCTCAAATTAAAGCTTCCTTCACACACACACACACACACACACACACACAGATATATATATATATATATATATATATGGCTCCTTACGCATTAATAAAGAAAAAAGGGGTACAAAATTTGGGAAGGATAGTGGATACTAAAAAATAAAATTAAATAGATCACGATCTTAGGGGTTCACTATCCTACTTGTAAACCCAAAAATTAAACAAGTCCACGCAAAAAATTCAAAAAGTACATGTAAACCCTCAAAATGTATACTAAAACAAAGTGTATACCCAAAAATTACATGTACACCAAAACTCGTGGCAGCTTTAGTAGAGAAGAACAAAATTATAGCTAAGATTTCAATGTCCAGTGGAATCAGCAACAAACTCAGACCCATCCTACTTTCAGTAAGGAAATTCTCTGTCAATTCATAGTGATGCTGCAACATGCGAGGCTTATCAAACCAGTTAGAACATAAATAAAATAAAGGCAATGAATATAAGAGTACATATGTATCTTGTAGCAACAGAGTAAAATCTCCCTTAATCCAGAGAAATCGTGAAGACTAGAAGTAAGTTGCGTCCAATTACTTAAAACACAATATGACATCAAGAAAATTTGAGTAATGTCAGCACTATGAAGGAAGAGGGGTCGACCAGCTAAATGCATAATGCGTTCAACAAACACAATCTAGGCCAAAAATGCATTCCAACCACCTTCCAATCCATAAAAAGTAAAATGAGGTAGTAAAAACCAAACATAGAGTCAAAACCCCATAGCAGCAGCAAAAAAGTGCATTTTATATATTGATAACAGCTGCAACACTAAAATCTTGACCCACAAAGAGTTCCCAGATAGTTAAACCTAAATACAGTGCAATGTCCATCAACCAGAACCTGGACCCAAGCAGACTTCCAACAAACTTCCAAAAAGCTATTAGAAAGACAGGAGTTTCCAAATCAACTCCACTAATATCAATATTCAGCAAAAGGAGATTAAACTTGAATGTCATTCCAATAGGGAGCAAATTAAGACAATGATAGCCAATAACAAAATTAGAAAGCTCAGAGGTGTAATAATTCAGAGTACTACAACTATAAATGACTGCAGCTGAGCAATTAACCAAGCCAAAAATGCAAACCAAGCAGAGTAAAACCAACTTAAACTGCCTAAGCCAACAGATAAAGCCATCTACAATCCACAAGTCAAAGCAACATAAACTGCCATAGTGAACCTGAAACAGAAAACCAAAATAAAAAAATATATGAAACCAAAGAAAAAATTGATTAAGCGTTTACTGTTGAACACCCCAATAATCTTGTCCAAATAAAAGATCCAGCAAAATTAACCAGTCAACTGTCAGAATGAAAATCACGTTCCAACAAAACCAAGAAAAAATGAAATATACATTCCAATAAAGCCAAATCCAGTCCCAAGTTACTCGAAAAGGAGCCAAAATAAAAGTGTAGCAGCTTAAAATCGAACATAAGGGGCTTTCAAATCACTTTTTATAAGTTTATGCAAAAAAGGGGAAAGAGAATCCCCAACGGTAGCACTTTGCACCCTCCATTTAGCCAGCTAATCCTCAGGTTGTTTCCCACTCTATAAGTAAATGAATAAAGTATATTTAGGTGTTTCCCCTTTATAATATACCAAATTCTTCTCAATAATGGTAAGATATACCATGGTGGTTTGAGCTTAGCTAATAGAATATTAAAGAGCGTTTAAGAATGAGTTTCCAGAATAATGTTATTTAAATTGAGAGAGGCAACAGTTTGAAGTGCAGCAAGCACTGCAACAGTCTCTGACTTAAGAGAAGAATTAGCAATACAAGGTGAAGCAAAATAAGCAATGCACTTACCCGGATCATCTCTAATAAGCCCTCCCAAACCTGCATAGGCATTGGAATAACTCCCATCAACATTAATTTTAAACCAGCCATGGGGGGTGCCCATTTAATCAAACTGGGTTTCCTTACCCCTACCAACAGTAAGAGAGGAATACTATCCAATGGAATACTTCCAAGAATTTTAAAATAAGACACTGCTAAAATAGATGTGGTGAAGGGAGTGTGACTAGAAGCTTCATATTTTTTACTATTCCTAGCCATCCAGATAAAGCATAAGACTATAATAGGAAAGTAAAAGTGCTTGTTTAATGAAAAGTCAAAATCCTTCCAAGTGCCAATAACGGATTTAAGAGTCAGATTAGAGGGCCAAAAAATACCAAAGTGGCACCCAATACATTGCTAAACCTCTTTAGCAAAAGGACATTCAAAAAACAAGTGATTGAAAGATTCAACATCTTTCTTACAATTATAACAATAAGAGGTAAGTTTCAACCCTTTCAGCTCATGTATATCATCAAGAGGGAGTATTTTATGAAAAAATCTCCAAAGGAAAACTGAAATAGATGGAGAAATAAATTTATTCCATGTGTAAACACGTCCTTGGATACTCCTAATATGCACAGTACAGCAATAATTCAGATTATATTTCACTTATATTTTCTTACTTTGTAACATAACCAAAAACTTGATCGTGAAGAAAAGTAAGAATTTAACTTTTAATTTATATATATTGGAATACTACACTAGTATGTGTATCGTTATCAAGTAATATAGAACTTTTTTATTAAGACTTGAATATCGAACCCACAGGGAGAATACGTAATATGCACTATTGAACAACAAACTTTCTATTTTTTTTAAAAAAATTATCTAAATTAAAGATGATTGTTGCAGTAATGAAAATTTAAATATTTTTAGTATTTTTAATATTTTGATAGAACAAGAACATTTTAAAAAGATGACTAGAGTTTTTGTTGAAGAAAAGCACTAAATATGAAAATATCTTTCTTTTTGTTGAATCAGTAATAAGTATAGGAATTCTGTTGTGGAAGTATGCAAATTGTGTTGTTCCAAATAGAAGCAATAATATTCCTTACCCTAACTAGAGATTCTATAAAGAACATTGGCTAATTTAAAGTTTGAATAGTTCTGAAGACAGGCTAGGCAGAGAAGGTACTAGCTCTCACTCTAGAGTTCCCTCGATTCCCTCCACCCGGGGGCTAACATCTCATATCAGAAACTAAAATAATAAGCCAAGTTTAAGACTTTAACCTTTCACTTTAAATTACTCTAACTCTACACCCTTCAATGAAAATTTCCCTATTTATTTGCACTCAATAATATGAACTACATTCTCATTCATACAGGCTCATGTGATTCTTTTCAATTGTTGACTGAGACAATACTAGCCCGATTCTTACATGTTCTCACAACAAATTTTAAAAGCTGGATTGGCCAAATGAAGAAGTAAATGAAGTGCATGGATTTAAATCATCACAACTTCTTCCATCATTGAAGATCAAAACTTTCCACAACATTCGTCCAAAACTTAATTACTTGTCAAGATGATAAATAAAGCTATCAAAATCCATGGAGAAAATAAAACCACACTTTAGTTTAAAAGAAGAAATCATTGTCAAACCAACAAAAAGTCTCATGAAAACTACTCAAAATCCATGGAGAAAACAAAACCACACTTTAGTTTAAAAGAAGAAATCATAGTCACTCAGAATCCATGGAGAAAACAAAACCACACTTTAGTTTAAAAGTAGAAATCATTGTCAAATCAAAATCCATGGAGAAAACAAAACCACACTTTAGTTTAAAAGTAGAAATCATTGTCAAACCAATAAGAAGTCTCACAAATTCCATCCAAAACTTAATTACTTATCATTTTAAGAAGAAAGATAAAGAAAACTACTCATTTTATCCATTACTTAATTACTTATCATTTTAAGATGAAAGATAAAGAAAAATACTCAAAATCCTAACACTTTAATTACTTATCATTTTAAGGAGAAAGATAAAGAAAACTACTCATAATCCATGAAAAAACCACACTTTAGTTTAAAAGAAGAAATCATTGTCAAACTAACAACAAGTCTCAATTAAAACTTAAAGTAGTCTCAAAACAAAAAGATAAAAACTTATCTTAAGTCCTCCACCAAACTCTTAAAATTCCTTTGATTCTCTTCTCTTTACAATCACTCAAAATAAAATAACAAACAGGATAAAATAAAATTAAAAGTGGTGCTTGAAAATCTCTCCGAACGAACTCCCAAAATGAGAACTTTCAAAACATTCCAATACTGTTAGGACCTCTTTCAAAGTTCCAATCTTCTATCTTTTAAAAATTTTCCAAAAGGTGTCTTGGTTTCTCTTCAAAATATGTATAGATTTGATGTATTTCCCCAAGAGATGCATCCTTTCATGATAGTTTTCGTCCATGGTGGTTATAACCACCTATTAAGTCAGTGGGTGCCTCAAAAACCTCTTCAAACTTCATAGAAACCAAATTTACTCGTCCAATAACTACCACTGACGCTTAAGCGCGGGGCCTTTGGCACTTAGGCACGGCCTTCTCTGTTTAACCGACGCTTAAGTGTCGGATCTGGCGCTTAGGCACTAAAACTCTTTTGCACATTTTTCACCTTTTTCACCTTTTTGAACTAAATTTGATCCTTTTTCACTCATTTAAGCATTTTCACCCTTTTTAATTGTATCTGCAAGAAAAATACAAAAATACCTTCCATTAAAGTGCAATATCTCAAAAACAGATATAAAAATGTGTCTAAAAACACTATATATTTTAGATGTAACAAAATCCCTCAAACTTAAAATATTATTTGGCCTCAAATGAATCCAATCTTTAAATACTAAATATGTATGATATGTATTGAGTTTCTTTAGGAGTTACTAAAATTTTGATTTAGAAATATAGCAGTCTAATTTAGAAAAATTATTAGTAAATGAGACCAACTTAAAGTTTAGAAATTCTTAATGTTAAGAAAGATGAAAATATGAGTATCTATCTAATTTAGAAATATATTGTAGATTCTCCAAATTTAGAATTTAGTTCTTTTATTATCTCCACTTAAAAATTTTGATTAAAAATAATTTTACTTACTATTTATATTTATAAGCTTAAAAGTTTCTCAAGTCTTATACTTTAAAAAGATCAAATGTAGAACCAATTTTTGATTAGGTACTAATCCTCATGCTTCTTCTTCCTAATTTTTTTTCTCTTTTTTCTTTTTCTTTTTCTTTTTCTTTTTCTTTTCTTTCTCTTTTTTCTTTTCTTTTTCTTTTTTAGGCAAGGATTACTATATCTGGATAGGCCTTTAATAATTTTGAATATCACTTCTCCTTTCCTAAAGGAAAGTCTTGATATAAGTCTTTTATTTGTAAATATAATAATAGTTTTGAAAATTATTTTAATAAATGAAAATTAAGTATTAAAATTCTAAATTTTTCAAAAATACAATTTTTCTTACTAAAGATAGTTACTTATATTAATCATTTTCCTATCTAAAAACTTTTTAACTTAAAGTTTTTCTTCATTACTAAAAATTTTAACTAAATTTTCTTACTCATTTATAAAATCAAATTTTACTTCCCTAATATAACTTCATATACATAATCATTTTTTTTTCAAATTAAATTCACTTGTAGCACATTTGAGAACAAATCAAATTCCAGTTTTGAAAATATTTTTCATCCTCCCACACTTAAATTTGTAATAGATTAAACAGTTTAGCATCAGATATATATAAGCAGGAATGAAAATTTAAAATAAAATACTAACAGAAATAATGACACAAGTATAAAACTAAAAACAGGAGTAAAATTAATTGTTGATCAAATTTTTTATATTTTCATTCCAATTTAACTTGTATAGATTCAATGAACTTCTAAGCAGTGGGTATAAAAATAAAAGTAAACTAACACACTAACTTGATTTCACAATCTCAGCATAAAAACAAACAAACTAACATGACAAAAGAAAAATATAGGGTCGCATTTTCAAAAATTTAAATTTAAGATCTAAGTTGGCTAGATCATAGAATCAAGTTCAATCCTAATCTAACTAAAATAGTATTAAACACACATCAACATTTACTACCCTAGAATGTTAAAACAGGCCAATAACAAAATACAACATCATAAAAACAATATAAAAGGTCCCAAACATAACATAGCACGTTGTCCAAATCAACATAAAACAAATGTAGCAGTAGTAACTCACATAGTCTTCAACATAAACGAACATAAAAATATCTCAATCCTACTCCACATCCTCAGAATCATTGTTGTACCACTTTTTTGCAGGCTCATAATTAGGATATCGAAGATATGGAGGAAATTACACTTTTGGGTCACTTCTAATCAGGCTCTCCAAAGATGAGTGGAACTTCTCTTCATAATCACTCTTTCTTCTATTATAACTATTAGTATGATATGCAAAACGCTCTAAATTTTGTACCTTATCAGCCGTAAAATTGATATTATTCATTGTCTTTTGTAATAACTCATCTCGTGTATCAGTAAACTCACCTCGAGATGTAGAAGCACGTGAGGTAGATGGTCTAGAAGTAAAAGCAGTAGAGGTAGAAGCAGCAGGCTTCTCCATTCCATAGCTTTTGGAAAATCCTCCTCTCCTGAATCAGTTTTCACGATTGTGATGCATCACTATCTGATCTTGAGCTTTTGAACTAAAAAAATTACTCGAATTGAAAGGGTCTTTGCCTTTGCTCCACTTCATTCTTGGTGTCATTATACAAATTTGATAAATTCCAACAATAACTTCAAAAATCAAGTTTAAATTACTAAACTAAACTTCCAAAAACACAAACTAAACTTCCCATGCAATTTTCATAGATTTTTCCTCATTTTTCACCATGAATAGTGAATTTTCAAATTCCTCCAAGTGTGCTCAAAATACATGGTGAAAATCCAAATTTTTTATATAGAGTAAAGCTCTTACCTCAAAGGAATTGGATCTAGCAAATTTCACTTGATTCCACCAAGAAATCTTCACTTTAGATGTGCCCTAGCCTTAAAAAATTGTGGACTCGAGAGGAAGAAGGTGATAGTGGCATTAAAAATGGTGATTTCTGGCTCAAAAATTCACTTTTAACCATTTGCGAAACGGTTTTCGTGAACCGGCACTTAAGCTCGGGTAAGTGGCACTTAGGCACATGTCTGCGGGTTCGCTCGCGCTTAAGCTCGATATGTGGCGCTTAGGCGTTGGTGCATGATTTTCAAAAATTTAAAATTAAACTAAAATGCACTATTTGACTAAGTAAACCATCCCTAAATGGTTTCATAGCACTTAAATGACTATTTTCAACATCTTGTAACTCTCCTTTATCTCAAAATTCTCCATAACTATTTCAATTTGAGGCTAAAACAACACAAAATTTCACACAAACAAACTTATATTAATTAAAAAATGAGTACAAATGCATTTAAACACTTAATTCTCATTCCAAATAGTCTTGGATGAGAAAATTTTCCTAAAGACAAACACTTAACAATCTTTCACAATTAAACACCTAAGTAACACAAACACTAAAAGCAAGTCTTAAATACTAAAGCACTTAAAGACAAGAACTTTAAACACACAAAAACATAACTTCAAACATAGAACTTAATTCTATTCTTCATTATAAGGAATAAATTCAAGTCTTTCATTAGTCTCTCTTGGGGCAACCGGAACATAAAGTTGATAAAATAAATGGTGGTGACGTGCTCTGATGCAATCTTCTTCAATCCACTTTTGCTTAAGAAACATCTCCTTATTCACTTCTTCTATATAACTAGTGTGGCTAAATTGCATTTTTAATTGTCATCCAATATGCTCAATATGTGCATGAATCTCCAATACCTTAGTCTCCAGTACAGACATGGTATTTTCAAATTTGTTGATTTTCTCTGATATCCTTCAATACTAACGGCTAAGAAATCATTATACATCTCTTGTGCACTTCGACTAATGAATTACTTCTCATGGTCTCCTTCTTCATCTTCAAATCCATCTCCCATGAAGACAACATCTTAAAATCTATCTCTCTCTTCAACTTTAGGGCTAGAAATGATCTGGGGTGAAACTCCTTCATTAAACCCTTCTATTTATAGGCATAAATCCTTCCAATAACTCCTAGACATGTTTAGAAACTGCCTTCACACGTTTTGGCAAACATTTAGGCAGTTTTCCAATCTAGAATATTAATTTTGCACATGTTTTTGAACTGTCGCACTTAAGCGCCGGATTTGACGCTCAAGTATCAGTGCACATTTTTGCACTAGTCAACTTAACGTCCAAATTCTCATTTTAACATGTCTAGATCTCTAATAAATTCTTAAAATCATTAATAACACATAATAGTCAAAAAAATAATACTCCAAATTTTCTTAATCACACATAAAACAACAATCACAATAGAAATACACTGATAACTATGGGTTGCCTCCCACGAAGCGCTTGGTTTACATCGTCAGCCTGACGTAACCAGTGCTTACTCTGGTTGACCCAACATCATTCCATCATTAAACTTATGTTGATCCCTTATAAAATAAGGTTTCAATCTATGTCCATTAACTTTAAAGATTTTCTCAGACTTAGGATCTTTAATATACACACCTCCATAAGGATAAACTTTAATCAAAATAAATGGGCCCATCCACCTAGACTTAAGTTTGTCTGGAAATAATCTTAACCTTGAATTATATAGCCAAACTTGTTGCTCTGGCTGAAATTATTTAGTAAGAATCCTTCAATCATTCCACATTTTCATCTTTTCTTTATAAATTTTAGCAACAAAACAGTTTGATTTTCAATCCCCATCTTAACTGCAATTACAAAATCAAATCTTGCAAAAGAGGAATCCATCTTATAAGTATAGGTTTAGCATCCTTCTTTTTCATTAATTACTTAATAACAAAATGCTATGTATGCACTACACAATGAGTTCCAATTAAATATGATCTAAATTTATCAAAAGCAAATACTATTGTTAATAACTCTTTTTTAAGTTTTTGTATAATTAATTCAAGTTTCATTAAGAGTTTTAATAGCGTAGTAAATAACTTTGAAAATTTTATCATATCTTTGTCCTAAAAAACTCATAATTTCCCTCACATTTGTTGGATAAGGTAAATTAATGATCACTTTAATTTTAGCAGGATCTAATTCCATACCATTTTCTAATATTTGATGTCCTAATACAATTCCTCCTGCTATCATAAATTGGCATTTTTCCTAATTAACACCTAAATTTATTTCTTCACAGCACTTAAGAACTTTGGATAAATGTTTTAAACATGAGTCAAATGAAGTTCCAAACACTGAAAAGTCATACATAAATACTTCAATCCCTTTTCTAATTAAAATCACAAAAAATTGTCATCATACATCTTTGAAATGTAGCAGGGGCATTACATAAACCAAAGAGCATTCTTCTAAAAGCAAAAGTACCATAAGGACTGGTAAACGTTGTTTTCTCTTGATCCTCAGGAGATATTTGAATTTAATGATAACTGTATATCCATCCAGAAAATAAAAGTATTTATGCCCTGCTAATATATCCAGGGTGATAACCAGTATATCCATCCAAAAAACATAAGTATTTATGCCCAGCTAGTCTATCCAACTTTTGATCTAGAAAGGGTAATGGAAAATGATCTTTCTTAGTGGCAAGATTTAATTTTCTATAACCAATGCATATACGTCACCATGTAACTTGTCTAGTAGGCATTAACTCTTTATGCTCATTTACAGTTACAGTTACTCCTCCTTTCTTAGGAACACAATGAATTGGACTAACCCATGCACTTTCTAAAATAGGGTAGATAATTCCATCATCTAACCAATTTAAAATTTCTTTCTTTACAACTTCTTTCATAATAGGATTCAATCTCCTTTGTGGATCAGGCCTGGGTTTGCAGTTCTCTTCCCTATGAATTTTATATACAAATTGATGGATTGGTTCCTTTAATATCAGTAATTGTCCATCCAAAGATTTTCTTAAAATTTTTCAGAATTTTCATCAACATTTCTTCTTCTTCCATTGTTAATTTTGAGGAAATTATAACTGGTAAAGTAGAGGAATCTCCTAAAAAGACATATTTTAAACGATCAGGAAGTAACTTCAACTCTAGTTCTAAAGTTTTTTCAATAGATGGACAAAATGATTTATCTTTGTTTATGGTGTCAAAAACTTCAAAACTTTCTTGAACATAGTTTGAATTTTCCTTAAAATGATCTTCACATTGATTTAATTCCTCTTCTTGCTCGTGTTTTGAATCTTTTTCTTCATATTTTTCTTCAGAAAAATGGCATTCACTTAGATATATTATAACATCCATCTTATAGTATTCATTATCCTTACCTTTTGTAGGGTATTTCATTGATTTTGAAATGTTAAAAGTAACAATTTGATCATTAATGCGGATTGTTAATTCCCCTTTCAGCACATCTATCATTGCTCTTCCAGTGGCTACGAATCGCCTCCCACGCGCATTGTTAAATCTCCTTTTTTTCACATCATCATTGCTCTTCCTGTGGCTAAGAAAGGTCTCCTCAAAATGATAGGTATCCTCCATATCTAGCACAATGAAATCAATAGGAAAGATAAATTGATCCACTTTCACTAGGACATGTTCCATAACTCTTTAGGGTATGTTATCGAACAATCTGCTAACTGCAGAGTTACAGTAGTAGGGGTTATTTCTCCTAATCCTAAACTTTTAAATATTTCTAATGGCTTAAGGTTAGTGCTAGCACCTAAATAACATAAAGCTTTCCCATAAAATCTATCTCTTATTGCACATGGAATTGTAAAGCTACCAAGATCTTTAAGCTTTTCAGGAAGTTTCTTATGAATTATTGCACTGTACTCCTCACTAAGTGCAATAGTCTTATTATCTTTAAACTTCTTTTTCCTGTTAATAATATCCTTCATAAACTTTATATAGCTCGGCATTTGTTCTAGGGCTTCGACAAATGAAATATTTATTGTAAGCTTCTTAAATATTTTCAAAAATTTTGAAAATTGTTTATGCAACTTTTGCTAACAAAGTCTCTGAGGAAATAGAGGTGGTGGTTTTTCCAAATCAATTTTTAGTGGACAAATAGGTCTCTCAGAATCTTTTGGTGCATCCTCTTTTGATTCTTCAATTTCTTCTCTCTCTGCTTCAATTTCTTTTTGAACCCGACCTTCCAACACTCTTCCGCTTCTAAGTTAAATGGCTTTTTCTTGCTCTTTATTTTGGTCTTTTAAATCTAATTCAGTATTGCTAGGAAGTGTTCCTTGGGATCTATTACTTAATGAATTTGCTATTTGCCCAAGTTGGTTCTCAATATTTCTTATTGTAGCTCTTTAACTTTGTAATTGATTTCCCATTTGTGACACCACTTCTTCTATATACAACTTCTTATCCTTAAACTGTGTATTACTGTTGAAACCTGGAGGATAAGTAGATCTATAATTATTATTCCCTTGATTCTTCCAGTTTCCCAATAGGTTTCCTTGGTTGTTCCCCATTACTGATTATTACCACCCAAATTGTTATTCCAGTTAAAGTTGGGATAGTTTTTCCACATGAGCTATAATAGATGGGTTATTCTGCTTATTATTTATGACATTTAAAGTTTCTAATGATGCTTGAGAATCTACCATTTAGTCTAATGAATTCTCTTCAATCATGGAAATTAGTTGAGAGAAATTCATTCCAAGTTGGTTTAACTTCCCTGAAATTGCAACAACTTGATTTGCTAACATGGTAAATGCATCAATTTCATGAATATTGGCTACTTTATTGGGATTTACCCTCTTATAAGGCCATTAAAAGTTATTGGTAGCCATTTCTATGATTAAAGCTTAAGCATCATGAAATGGTTTTGACATCAATGTACCACCAACAACGGCATCGATAATTGATCTAAGAGATCCAACTAATCCATTATAAAAAGTTTGAATTATTAACTAATCTGGTATAACATGGTGTGGACACTTTCTTAAGAGTTCTTTAAATCTTTACCATGCTTCATAAATAGATTCCCCTTCAAACTGATTGAAAAATGTAATATATTTTCTAATCTTTGCAGTTATTGATGGAAGGAAATATTTAGCAAGGAATTTTTGTGCTAAATCACCCCAAGTTCTGATAGATCTAGGTTCTAACGAATTCAACCACATCTTAGCTTTATCCCTCAGTGAGAAAGGAAATAACCTAAGTCTTATGACCTCATCTGATACACCATCGCATTTAAATGTAGCGCATAGCAAGATGTAAATTTGGATCTTCAGTTGGTGATCCCCTAAACTGATTATTTGATATCATTTAGATAATAACATGTTTAAGCTCAAAAAAATTAGCCACTATAGTAGGCTTTTGAATACTATAATGAAGTTCATCTACAGTAAGGTTAACATAATCTTTTAAAGGTCTAAACTCTTGATGAATTTCAACATTTTAATTATTTTGGTCTTTCATTTCTGTAATTTTTTTTGGATTTTTCAAAATTTATAATTTTTTTTTGGTTTTTTTTATTTTTCTAATAGTTCTTTCTAATTCAGAATAGTAGGGCACTAGTCCTTCAGAACCTGAACTACGCATACACTAACATATAGTAAAATAAAATAAAATAAAAAAATAAAAGAAGATAAGATAAGATAACTTAAATTTTAAATAAAACTTTCTAAAAATAGAAATTTACTTTTAAAATCAATTTCTCCCTGGAAACGGTGCCAAAAACTTGATCCGTGGATACTTCTAATATGCATAGTTCACCAATAATTCAAATTATATTTCACTTATATTTCCTTACTTTGCAACAAAACCAAAAACCTGATCTTGAAGAAAAATAAGAATTTAACTTTTAATTTATATATATTAGGATACTACGCAAGTATATGTATCGTTATCAACTAATATATGACTTTTTTATTAAAACCTGAATTTCGAACCAACATGGAGAATACGCAATATGCACTATTGAACAACAAACTTTCTATTTTTAATAAAAAGATAAGTAACTAAACTAAAGATCATTTTTGCAGTAATGAAAATTTAAATATTTTTGGTATTTTCAATATTTTGATAGAGGAATAATAATTTAAAAAGATAACTAGAGTTTTTGTAGAAGAAAAACACTAAATATGGAAATATCTCTCTTTTTGTTATGAATCATTAATAATTATAAGAATTTTATTGTGGAAGTATGCAAATTGTGTTGTGTCAAATAGGAGCAATAATACTCTTTACCCTTACTAGAGATGTTATAAAGAACAATGACTAATTTAAAGTTTGAATAGTTCTGAAGACCGACTAGGCAGGGAAGATACTAGCTCTCCCTCTAGAGTTCCCTTGATTCCCTCTACCTGGGGGCTAACATCTCGTATCAGAACCTAAAATAATAAATAAAGTTAGGGGCTTTAATCTGTCACTTTAAAGTCCTCTAACTCTACACCTTTCAATGAATATTTCCATATGTATTTGCACTCAATCATATTAATTTCATTCTCATTCATACAACCTCATGCGATTCTTTCTAATTGTTGACTGAGATAATACCAGCCCAGTTCTTACATGTTCTTACATGTTCTCACAACAAATTTTAAAATATGGATTGACCAAATCAAGAAGTAAATGAAGTGCATGAATTTAAATCATCACAACTTTTTCCATCTTTGAAGATCAATAATTTCCACAACTTCCATCCAAAACTTAATTACTTATCATTTTAAGAAGAAAGATAAAGAAACCTACCCAGAATTTTTATCCATTACTTAATTACTTATCATTTTAAGATGAAAGATAAAGAAAAATACTCAAAATCCTAACACTTTAATTACTTATCATTTTAAGGAGAAAGATAAAGAAAACTACTCATAATCCATGAAAAAGAAACACACTTTAGTTTAAAAGAAGAAATCTTGTCAAACCAACAACAAGTCTCGATTAAAACCAAAAGTAGTCTAAAACAAAAAGATAAAAAATATGGAGAAAACAAAACCATACTTTAGTTTAAAAGTAGAAATCATTGTCAAACCAACAATACATTAAACCACACTTTAGTTTAAAAGTAGAAATAATTGTCAAACCAACAACAAGTCTCAATTAAAATAAAAAGTGTCTCAAAACAAAAAGATAAAAACTTATCTCAAGTCCTCCACCAAACTCTTGAAGTTCCTTTGATTTCCTTCTCTTTACAATCACTCAAAATAAAATTTAAAAAAGGATAAAATAAAAGTAAAAGTGGTGCCTGAAAATCTCTCCAAACTAACTCCTCAAATGAGAACTTTCAAAACTTTCTAATAATTTCAGGACTCTTTTCTAAATCCACTCTTCTTTCGTTTATAATTTTCAAAAAGGTATCTTGGTTTCTCTTCAAAATATGTCTAGATTCGATGAATTTCCCCAAGAGATGCATCCTTTTGTGATAATTTTTGTCCATGGTGGTTATAACCACCTATTAAGCCAATGGGTGCCTCAAAAACCTCTTCAAAATTCACAAAAATTGAATTTAATCATCCAATAACTGCCACTGGCACTTAAGCGCAGGGCCTCTGGTGCTTATGTGCGGCCTTTTCTGTTTAACCGGCGCTTAAGCGCCGAATTTGGCGCTTAGGCGCCAAAAACTCTTTTGCACATTTTTCACCTTTTTGCTCCAAATTTGATCCTTTTTCACTCCTTTAAGAATTTTTCACCCTTTTTACCTATATCTGTAAGAAAAACACAAAATGCCTTTCATTAAAGCACAATATCTCAAAAATAAATATAAAAATGTGTCTAAAAACACTATATATTTTAGGTGTATCATAAACATGTCATATCCAAGGAGTAAAGGGCTGCAAATTCAAGTAAAACTATTTAATAACAGAAGTTCTAGCATGTTGCTTCCATAAAGGAACATCCTTATCTTTAGCATGAATAGGAATAGTAGCAATAGTAGGAGCTATCTCACCAACTAAAGAATTCAGCATTGTTAAAATCCAATCACCATCAATCCAACAATCTAAGACTAGCAAATTAGTATCATAATCTGAGGTTGGCAAAGTAGAATACATATAGATGCCCCAATCATCCTTCCAGAAGGAAATACTACCATCTCCAATGTCCCAAAACATAAAATGATAAGCTACATCCCTTACAACAATAATGGCCTTCCAAAGCTTAGAATCCCCCACTCTCTAGTTAACCATAGAGGGATGAAGATTTTTACAATACTTATGATGCGTAAATTTAACCCATAGTGATTTCCCCAATAGAAATTTGAACCAGCGTTTACACATGTTAATATGAATAATATGTTTCAAAGTTTTAACCCCAATCCTACCTGCACAAAGAGGCTTTCAAGTATAGTGCCAAGTAGTTCAACTTTTAGACAATCTAGAGCCCTTCCAAAGAAACTTGTTAAAGATTGTTTCAAGATTATTTTGAGTGCTTTTTTAAGTTTTGAGAACTTGCATAGTGTAGAGTGGAAGTGTGCATAGCACACTTTTCAACAAAGTAAGCCTACCCCCATTAGAGAATAAAGTATTTTTCCAGTCCTTAATCATGAGTTTATCTTTTTTCAATCACCTCATTCATCTGTGTTTTCTTAGTTTTGCCTCTAATAATGTTAACCAAAAGATACTTTATAGGTAGCTTGGAGATTTTACAGCCATTTAAGTTTGAAGCCCAAGCATGTGTGTTGGAGGGAGCACCTTTGCCAAAATAAATGGGGGCACTTAGCCAAGTTGAACATCATACCCGAAATGTCTTGGAAATCCTTTAATAAGTACATGGTAGCTTTGATAGCACATTGCTAGCATTTAAAAACAATATGGCATCATCAGCGTAAGAAAAGTGACTCACCACCATTTTAGACTTATGAGAGAATTGAAAATAAGGATGCTCATATTGCAGCTTATTAATAAGCCTCGACAGGTAATCAAAAGCAATTATAAAAATAGTGGGAGAAAGGGGGTCTCCTTGCTTAAGACCTCTGTTAGTAGAAAAGAAACCATGAGATTTACAATTAACCATCACACTATAGCTATTATTAGACAGCCACCTCTGAATAAGAGAGCAAAAATCTTATTTAAAGCCATTAGCCTGCAAAATATTAATTATCAAGTCCCAGCTAATTGTATAAAAAGAGTTCTTTATGTCCAATTTAAGGACCATGTTTCCTTTCCTACACTTTTTTGTCCAATTCTACAATCATCTCTTGTGCTAAAAGGATATTATTTGTAATATTCCTACCCTTGATGAAAGCAGACTACTGATCAGCAATAATATGAGTAAGATGAGGCAACAATCTGTTAACTATAATTTTACTCATAACTTTAGATATCATTGTAGTGAGAGAAAGAGGATGGAATTTGTCCCAAGAAACCTTATCATTACCTTTTTGAATAAGCACAATCAAAGCAAATGTAAAATATTTACTAGGATTATCTCCAAGGAAGAAGCTTTGCATAGCAAAAATAACCTCCTTAATAACCTCCCAAGAACGGATGTAGAAAGCAGGAGAAAAACCATAAGGGCCAGAAGCTTTTTTAAGGCAAATAGATTTGAAAGCATTCAGGATTTCTTTCTCATCAAGAGGATAAGACAAAAAGAGATTATTAATATAATTATAATCATCAACAAAGTGAGTGGGGTCAACAGGCATAGTGTGAGTAGACGAATGAAAAAGCTCAGTGAAATAGCTAACAACACTATCTCTAATCTCTTCCAAATTAGTTAAAATACTTTGATCTCCCTTTTTAATTTTTAAAATGCTATTAATATTTTCTCTGTTCTTAAGGGTGGCATGAAAATATTGAATGTTTCTATCCCCTGCAATAAAGGAAGAATCATTAGCCTTCTGCTTAAGGAAATTTTCCTCTAAGGCAGTAGCATTTATTAAATCAAGATGAGCCTGTGCAATAGTATCTATCAAATGAGGAGAAACATCAAGTTGGGCCTCTAAGAAATCAAAAATATTCTGAGCATCCTACACTTTATTATGAACATTACCAAAGACCTCGTAATTCCATAAAATGAGGTTGGCAACCATCTTCTTATGTAATTGCCATAGAACAAACCAAGAAGTCCCAACACCAACAAATTTCCAAGCTTGAGACACCAAATTAAGATAAGTATCATGTGAAGTCCAAACATTAAGAAATTTAAAATGAGATATGGTCAGTTTGACTATAAATGCCAAAGTAAGCAAAGTAGGATTATGATTAGAGGTAACATGACTTAAATGTTGAGCCTTCACAATAGTAAAATGACTTATAAAAGTAGAATTAGCCAAAAACCAATATAATCTCTGATATAGCCCCTCCTACAAGTATATGTAGATCCAGAATATCCCAAGTCATAGAGATTTGCAATAGAAATAGAGTTAGAAAACCTATTCATAAGAGCAGGCTCAACTCTACCACCTCGTTTTCTTTCCATTGGCTTTATGATTATATTAAAGTCCCAACCTACAAACCAATTATCATTAATGATGCTTCCCTTAAACTCAATGTTTGGCCAAAGCACATGTTTCTCATGTAATCAGGAGCTAGAGTTAACAAAAGTGCCCCACACCTGAAAGCTTTCAAAGCTGATTTGAGAAAGGATATATTGTTCCTCATCTTCTATAGTGGAAAGAGTGACAGTGGGCTTCCAGAAAATCCAAATTTTGTTGTTGACATTACGGTGAGAACGATAACCTTTGAATTTATTTAGAATTTTTTGTTTATTGACAAGAACCATAGGTTCTAAAATAGTAAAAATGAGTAATTTGTGAACCCTGCGAAGATTTTTGAGCCTATTAAGGGAGTTATGGTCTGCCGCTCCCCTAATATTCCACACCATGATATTAAACATGATGATGTGAGCACACTCTTCTAGAAGATCTAGTAGGTTTGACCAACTATTCCCCATCAGATTGATAAGTTCCTTCTGGAATGATGTTACTAGCATTAAGTCTAGATAGCTCAATATTACGTTTAGCCTTTTTTTGTTAATGATTTTGCACCTGCCTCTCATTTTTTAATGTTATAGTAGCATTAGATAAAGAAGTTTTTATATCAACATTATTAGAAAGAGTTCTAGCTATAGTGGGATGAACCGTAGTACTAGGGGAAGTGAAATGCCCATTATCAGTAGTGTGCCCCGCAAGCATTGTTGTTTCCACAGGCTCCTCAGAAGCCACAATAACATTATGATCATTTGAATTTTCAGCCAACACAACTTCTTCATTAATCTGCAAGTGTTGAGGGTTAACATCAGTGCAAGAATGTAAGATATCAGTGCCTTCTTGACCTTCATTTATATTAATCTGTTGAGGGATTGCCTCATTACCATTATGTATAGCTCCTATTTCTAAAGATTGCAAATTTGAGATGGCATTGTTAATAGAAAGATTTTCAACTAAATCAACCCCATTCTCAGCACTAGGTGGGACATTAGGATGTTCAATATTTGTGTTGGTAGGAGGTAATATAGTATGTGTTGCATTATGAGTGTTTTTGAGCTATAGATTTAAACAAAAATAAGAAGTGGTTTGATGGTCAAACATAGAACAGTGAGTGCAGTAAGGCGAATGCCTTTAAATTTAATCAGGCTTCCAAAAATTTTAGTATTGCAATCCTATCAAAATTTCATTACAAAAAGCCTGTGTAATGTCTTGTTCAACCAAAATACGATCTTCAGATGGTCTTGATAAAGTAAATGTAGCATGATCCATTTTCAAAGGCTTGTCGTAAGCACTAGCAAGCAAGATAAGTATCTCATGATTAAAAAGATGTATTTTAAGCCCTAGAAAACAAATCCAAATCGGAATAATATGCAATTCAGCTTTAGGGTTAAAATTAATAGACCATTTCCAAAAATTCATCATGCTATTTTCTACCCCCATGAACCTTTTAGAAAATAGACGTATGTAGTCCTCATCATTGGTTAATTGTATAAAGATATGTCTATCATCTATGATACCAACCTCCCATCAACCTTTTAATTTTAACATTTTAAATTCTCTCCTGATCAACTCAACCTTTGGAATACCATAAGTAAATTTACCAACTAGGGCCAGTCAACAAGAGGACGTAAGGATGGAAGTTTCATCCTCAGTAACAAAGAGCGCAATTTTCCCATTCTTTTTCTTAAATTTCTTGATAAAAGTATAATCTCCTCCAACGAAAAGAGTATTGTGAAAACTTTGCGAAAAAAATTTAGTGGAGGGAGTGGCCGAACCACCACCCCCATCTAAAACACCGTCAACAAACAATCGAGAAACCATAGGCATGAATAAAAACATGAAGAGAAACAAAGAAGAGTGAGGGAACGATCTCACCAACAAAGGAGCAGAGAAAAATCACCATAAATGCCAGAGCTAATCCTAGCCGCCGCCGCTTCTCCCATCTGTTATATCTTATATATATATATATA
>JXCR01138383.1:164850-194926 GCA_002079205.1 Phalaenopsis hybrid cultivar | reverse complement strand
ATATATATATATATATATATATATATATATGAAAAAAAGGACCTGCTCATGGCTCTCTTCGTGTTAGCTTAAGAAGGATTACGAAAGAAGTGGGGGAGAAAGTTGCCCAACAAAAAAATACAAGTGTACCACAACCCCACACAAATTAATATAACTAATGTAAGAGAAATAAGAGGAAGGAAAAAAGAAAAGGCCTAAAAAAAATGGCCAATAGTCTAAAAAGACACCCAAAATATAGGAGTAAGAGATATTTAGCAAAAAACATCTATCTCCTGAGTGTGTTGTGGTCAACAATTCTGAAATGGGGGAAAACTATCAGATCTCGATGCAGTAGAAAAAATAGTGGAGGAGGGGGGAGGCAGAGATAGAAACAGTGTTAGAGTTGACACCATTTCTAGCTAACCAGTGTGCATGTTTTTTGCCTTCCCTGTAGATAAAGGTAAAATTGACAATAAGTTGGGTGGTGAGCATTTTGATCGTTTGTATCCAATATGAGTAATGTCATGGAGGCAGTTATTCAGAGTCCAGGAGTTTAATCACCATAGTAGAATCCACCTCCACTCATATGTGTTCCATCTAGTCTTTGCAACCAGTTTTAATGCTCAATACATAGCAATTAGTTTAGCCTCAATAGCATCAGTAGCCAAAATTGGGGTATAGAAGTATAGTAGACATTGGTCAAGGCGGTTATTGAAAATGCCTCCCACACTAGCACCTATTTCAGTGAAGCTTCAATTTGTATTGATCTTGACAGTGTGAGACATTGGAGGTTTCCAGAAAACCTTACAAATTTGAAGGGGAGTTACACTCTCAATGGGGCAAGAATTGGAGATATTGGGAAATCTTTTATGTTTTATCATCGTATGCAGGTAAACTACAAAGTTTCTGACCATCTTGGCAGCATTAGATGGGATACCCTCAAATTTAGCATTGTTTCTAGACATCCAAACAAACAAGGCCACAATGAAGGGGATAGGAGCATAGTTGAAAGCATATATATATATATATATATATATATGGATCTTTGCTATTTTAAAACCTATGGTTACAAAGCACTCCCAAAATATTTTGAGAAATTTCCCTAAATTTACCCATTTTGCCAATTCTAATAATAAAATATGGATCTTTGCTAGAGCTGAATTACAGTGGTCTGTCCTACAAAATCATTCTCAATTTATCCATATTCAATTTTCCATTGAGCTCATTTGGGTTATGCCACTTTTGTTTATGCTAGTAGCATTTCAAGGCATCAAAATACCCTTTAGATTAATTTAATACACATTGGGCAATCTATCAACTCCTTCTGGATTTGGGGAGGGGGGGAGGGGAGGGGATTTAATTATGTTACTTCTCATGCTAAGAGAAGAGGTGGAAGAACTCCTTTATTTTCTTCATTGAATAGATTTAATGATTTTTTAACTTATGGGTACCAAGGTCCAAAATTCACTTGGAGAAGGGGATCCATGTGGGAAAGGCTTGATAGAATGTTGGGGAATTCTAAATGGCTACAAACGTTTCCTTTTACTATAGTCTCTCATCCTGCTATGGCTAGGTTTGACCATAGGCCCTTCCTTTGTTCAATTCAAAATGTTGCTAGTCCTAGGGCTCTCCTTTCAGATTTCAGAACATGTAGACTTTTCACCCTGAGTTCCTCACTGAAATTGAAAAGGTTTGGAGTTCCAATGGTATTGATAACCCTTGGGTAAATCTGTGGCAACTTCAAAAAAAAGTGGCAACTCATTTAAAAAAGTGGAACTGGAATAAGTTTGGGAATTTCCATGAAAATTTGACAGCTGCACAAGATGAGGTTTTTAGAATGGAAGTAGGTTTTCAAAAGGGAGTAAAACTCTAAAATAGAATTACACAAAGCTAATGAGAAACTTCTCTTGTAGATTAATTACACTGTAACTTTTTTGAAATAGAAGGCAGCTATAACCAACTTCATAGAGGGGGATAGAAACTCTAGTTTTTATCATGCTTATATAAATTTCAAGAGAAAATGTAATATGATGCTTTCCATTACTGATTACATAGGCAAAAGTTTATATGATACAGGTGAAATAGCCTAAGATGCAGTCCACTACTTTCAGAACCTGTTTAATTGTCAGCTCCCTTCTAGATCCCATGGTGAAGCGAGTCTTTTTTCTGATTAGCAGGAGTATGTACACAAGTTAGAGCTAACATATATTCCTTTAGAGGTGGAAATCAAGGCTGCTCCTGATTCTAATGATGGGCAAAAGGCTGTTGTGTCAAATGTATTTATTGCTACTTTTATTAGGTTTCTTCGCCAGTAATCAGTGGAGATTTTGTTCTTGCAATACAGAACTTCTTCAAGGGTGTTGATCCCCCAAGATATTTCACTTCTTCTACAATTACTTTGATTCCCAAGAATCAAACAAGGAAGTACTGGGGGGATTTTAGACCAACCAGTTTAATTAATGTTCTCTCTAAAGTTATTAGCAAGACTATAGTCTCCAGACTTCAACCCCATCTCCAGAATCTCATCAGCACTAATCAGGTAGAATTTGTTAAAGGAAGAAATATCAATGAAAACATTTTGTTAGCTCAGGAACTCTTATTAGATTTGGATAGGAAATGTAGAGGAAGTAATGTTATTTTCAAACTGGATATGAAAAAGGCATATGACACCATTAATTGGGACTTCATACTGGAAACTCTTTTTGTTAGGGGTTTTTCTGGAGAGTTCATCAACTTAATTAGAAGGTGGCTCAATTTCAATAACCATTCTATATTAATTAATGGAAATAACCATGGTTTAATCACTGCTTCTAGGGGAATCAAACAAGGGGACGCTTCGTCTCTAGCAATATTTATTCTGGCCAAGGATTATTTCTCAAGACTTCCAAACAATATGTTTGCTACTTCCCCACATTTGGCATATCAACATGAATCCAATATCTGTATTAGTTAACTATCCTATGCATATGATATTATTTTCTTCTCCAATGCTACAAAGACTGCTATAAAGGCTTTATATCAGGGACTCAAACATTTTCAGCATGCTTTAGGTATGGAATTAAACAAACAAAAATGTAAAGTTTTTGCTAGCACTAATATTACTCCATAAATCAAACATTGGATTACCCAATTTACTGGGTTTAGCCTTACTTCTTTGCCAATCAAGTGCCTTGGAGTAGAGTTAATCAAAGGCAGGACCAAGCAAACTCAATTTAATGAAGTTATTGATCAGATCAAAGCCCAACTGCAATGTTGGACAATTTTTTTTCCTTTCTAATGGGGGGAGAATCACTCTTCTTAAAAGTATCTTGACTGCTATCTCTTTTTATGCCCTCCAAATGTTCACCTTGAAGAAAGGTACTCAAGTTCTCTTGGGAAGAATTTTTAATAAATTCTTGTGGGCTGGACAGAAGAAACAATTCGATTAGCTCTCTTGGCAGAAACTCCAAAAGCCTCTTCATGCTGGTGGTTTGGGTTTTAAGAATATTCAACACTTAGGCTTTATAAATCTTTGCAAATTATGGATAAATTTTACCAAGACAGTCTTTGAGCTCATTATATGATTGGGAAGTATTGTAGGTCTGTACACCCAAATCTTGCCATTAAGAGATTGGGTGATTCCATGATTTGTACTAAGCTTTTGGAAATCAAAAATCAAGCTGAGGAGCTTTTCATATGGGGATTAGGAGAGGGACAAATTAATTTCTGGTTAGACAAGTGGTTTTGGAACAAAGAAAAGCTTATTTGCTCCACCTCAAACCCCAATTATAAAGCTCAGGTGAAAGAGTATTGGTCTGATGACAAATGGAATTACAGTCTATTGAATACCATACTCAACAATGAACAGATTCAATTGGTGAAGAATACTTCCTTCTTTTTTGATCAAAAGGATAGACTCATAACCAAAAAATATTCCTCATAGAAACTCTCAACATTTATTTATCAAAAGTTCTACCAGTGGCAACTTGCCTTGTGGGGGAAAGCCATTTTGGATAAGTGGTTAACACCTTCAATGTTTTTTTTTCTACTGGAGGCTGTCATTGTCCATGCTTCCTACTAATGATATATTGAAAATAAAATGCCTGAGAGGACCCTCTTGCTGTTATCTTTATAATGCTGAGGAAGAGACTTTAGAGCCCCTATTTTTTACTTGTGATTTCTCTCAAAGTATTTGGTTTGGACCGTTGACACAACTCAAAATTGATACTCTTAAAGTATGTTGGGATAAAATTTTCTATTGCTAGAGGGACTGGCGAGAAGGTAAACTACTGGTTATTTCTTGTTTAGTTGCTTGGTTTAAATGGATGAGCAGAAATCAAGCTAAGTATGAGAATCTTAAGCCATAGGTCAAGTCTGTGGTTTTCAACTGCACTTCTTATATTCAAAAGTATATATAATTGGATGCCAAGTACTAAAGTTCAGCAAAACCTCAAGCCAACTTTAATTCTTTGGACCCCTACTCCTACAGGTTGGGTGAAAGTTATCACTGATGGCAGCTATACCAAGGAGTCATCAGGTTTTAGGAGAGTTTTTAGAAACTCTCAAGGGAAATGCATTATGTATTTTTCTTGTCCAACTTGAGATTATGATGCATTGGAGATTGAGATGATAGCAACCTATTGGGCTATAAAGTGTGCTTATCACTGTCAGATTAGTCATTTGATTGTAGAATCTGACTTCATTTCTTATATCAGGATACTGCAAAAAGAAGAAGCTCCCCCTTGGTATATTCTCAGGTAGTTAAACAAATTCCAGTAGGTTTTAAATAGTGGAAGGGTGAAATTTAATCATATACACAAAGAAGGTAATGGCCCAGCACATTGTTTGGCTGCAATGGGGAGGAGCATAGAACAGATTTCAGTTGGAAATTCTCCTTCTTCTCATTTATCTTTTCTATTACATGGGGATAGTTTGGTGATTCCTCATCTTCATGCTATGTATGTATATATATATGTATATATATATTATAAAAGGAGACAAAGGCTCCTGATTCATTAATTAGAAAAAAGAGAATACAAGAGAAGAGAGAGGAGTCCCTTCCCAAAATTTAATCATAAAAAACTCTAATGAAAGGTAGAGCCACAAGGTCTCCTTTCAATAATAATTCTAAATGGGGGTTAGGGGAGGTGCCTACCAAAGGAAGCTGAGAGTGTAGGAGACACAGGCTCCTGATTCATTAATCAGAAAAAAGAGAAAACAAGAGAAGGGAGAGAAGGAGTCTCTTCCCAAAGTTTAATAAAAAAAAAACTCTAATGAATATATATAAATATATATATATATATATATATATATTATAAAAGGAGACAGAGAATCCTGATTCATTAATCAGAAAAAAGAGAATACAAGAGAAGGAAGAGAAGGAGTCCCTTCCCAAAGTTTAATCAGAAAAAAACTCTAATGAAAGGTAGAGCCACAAGGTTTCCTTTCAATAATAATTCTAAATGAGGGGTAGGGGAAGTGCCTACCAAAGGAAGCTCAGAGTGTAGGCCAACATTTGCCAGCTAGTGGGCAGGTCTATTTCCTTCTCTAAATGTATGAGAGAAGGAGGTGCTAATTCCCACACTTAAGGAGTGAAGGCTTCTGATCCATTGCAACAGATACCATGGAGTAGGTGTCTTCCCTTCAATGATATTAATTAGGACCATGGAATCTGATTCAACAATTAAGGAGGGGAAGCCACACTTATGGGCCATAAACATAGCCCAGAAGATAGCCAGAGTTTCAGCCTCCAGGGGATCCATAGCTCTTATAGGAGAATAAAAGTAGAGTAAACACTTCCCTTTGTCACTTCTGAACACCCCTCCAATCCCAGCATAAGGAGTAGAAAAACTACCATCAGTATTAACCTTAATTCCACCCTTAGGGGGACAACACCAATGAATAAGTGCATACTTAATTTTTTTGGGTAGACAGTAGGAAGTGTTGTAAAGAATTTCAGGAAGCTTCTTATGACAATACAATTTCTGCAAGTAGTTGAAGCAGTAAGTAACAATGGTAGCAGCTTCCACATAGGATATTCCAACTTATTTCTAGCCATCCATATGAACCAGGCATTGATACAAGGAATAGGGGGTAATGCTTAGGCCTGCCAATCCTTCCAGCTAAGAGAGAAATCAATCCAAGACAACTGAGCAGTATTTAACTTCAGTTTGGGCATCAAACAGTTCCAAACTTGTTGAACAGTAATACAGTTAAAAAATAAATGCTAAATAGATTCCTCTTGGGACTTACATAACCCACATCTAGAGGGGCCTCTCAAACATTTTAACTTCAGTATCTCATCTATGGGAAGAAATCCATGAAATAATCTCCAAGAAAAAAATGACATAGAAGGGGAACGAAATTTATTCCACACACATTTGCCCCAAGTGACTTCTTATTGCAGAAAATAGAAGTTTGATTTGGATGCTGATAACGAATGGGACACCTTCTTTTTCACAATCAGTTTATCTTTACTATCTCTGTCAATGCTGCATTTCAAGACTTTCTGTAGGATTTTGTTATCCAGTATGTTCTGTAGAGTTTGCTGATTCCAATCACTATTGAGTCATAAATCAGCCACTTGAGTTGAAGGATTAAGGGGAGAAAGAGATTGGGGGTTGATAAATCCCTCACTAGTTCAATTATCCAACCAAATATTAAGCTTGCCCTCTCCCAATTTCCAAATAAGTAAGTTTTCAACTTGTGTCCTTACCTTTAGATATTAGTCCAGGCCCTGGAATCACCTAGTCTTTTAGTGACAAGGGAAGGATGCATTTCTCTGCATTATTTGCCCTTCAAGAATTTAGCCCAGATAACTTTGAGCTCTAAACTTAATCCAAAGCTTATAGAAGTTTCTTTGGGAGATTTGTTGGATACTTTTGAACCCCAGCCCACCAGCTCTAGTGCTTCCACAAAGTTTTTACCACCTGGTCCAATGCATTTGTTTTCTCTGACCTACCCACAAGAATCTATTAAACATTATTTCCAAAGTTAATTGGGTGGATTTCTTCATAATAGAAGCCTGAGAGATGTAGGACGGACGAGCTGTCAAGACACTTTTGAGAAGAGTAACTCTACCCCCATTGGAAAGAAAGGAGTTAGCCCAGCATTTCAGCTTGTCCTGAATTTTTATGACACACTCATAAAATGTGAATTGCCTAGTTCTCCCCTTCAATAACAAAGTGCCCAGGTTTTTTAAAGGCAATGAGCTGGAACTGAAACCAGTGAGGTCTGCAATCTAATGATTGATTTTAGGCTTAACTCTTTTGCTGAACACCAATTGGCATTTCTTAGTGTAGAATTGCATACCTGAACATTCCTAAAACTTCTTTGGGAATTGAAGAACCAATTTTATAGCTGGCTTAGTTGCTTTGGAAAAGATAATTACATCATCGACAAATGCTAAATGATTCACAGCAAGGTTAGATCTATGACTGTAGAGCGTGTGAGGGGATGTAACCATAAGCTGATTCAAGAGTTTAGAGAGATAAGAAAAAATAATAATGAATATAGTAGGAGATAAGGGGCCACCTTGCTTGATTCCTCTTGATGAAGTGAAGAAAACATGAGATTTACCATTAATGAACACTGATTGAGAGTTGTTTCTTAGCCATCTGTGTATCAGAAAGATAAATTGATGTGTGAATCCCTTAGCATATAGTACTTCCTCAATGAACTCCCAGTTTATGGTGTCATAAGCCTTTCTAATGTCCAATTTAAGGATTAGGTTCCCACCTCAGCAATGCTTATCCAGATTCATCACTAATTCTTGAGCCAACAGAACATTCTCCAATATGCTTCTCCCTTTTATGAAAGCTGACTGATTCTCACTATTGAGCTGGGGTAGGTGGGGTTGGAGTCTGTTAGAGATCACCTTACTAATAATCTTAGAAAGAACATTAGTAAGGTTGTAGGCCTAAATTGATCCCAATAGAATGCAGAAGAAGTTTTGGGAATTAAAGTTATAGTAGAGCATTTAAAGTAGTTGGGAAGAACCAAACCTCTGAAAAAATCATGGACAACCTTAATTATATCATCTTTAATGATCCTCCAGGATTTCTTATAGAAGTCAGAAGAAAAGCCATCAGGACCTGCCACTTTGGAGCTATCAATGGAAGCCAGGGAAGACCAGATTTCCTCTTCCCCAGGATTTGAAACTAGGTCCAGCCCCCTAGTATAGTTCTTATTCATGCAATACAATTCCTGCTGAATAGATTGCATAAAAATTGGAGGTTGGTTAAAAAGTTTTTGGTAATAATTGATAGCACTGGCAGCAATCAGGTCTTCAGAATGGAGCCACTGTCTAGTAGTATCCTTAATCTTATGTATAGTATTACACTTTCTTCTATAATTAATACAAGCATGAAAATATTTGGAGTTTCTATCCCCCTCATAGAATATGGTCTTAACAGCTTTTTGGGCATAAAACTCCTCCTACATGTAGATGGCAATCATCAATTTTTCATTTGCTAACATTAAATCCTTTTCCTTTTCCAACTTTGGGTTTGCCTCTAAGCAAGCTTCTAGATGAGCAACATCCCTTTCAGCCTCCAAAACTTTCAAGTTGATGTCTCCCACTGTATTACAATTCCAATTAGATAAATGCTTTCCTAACTTCTTTTGCAGTTGCATAACTTAATCAGTGGGTTAAAGTGATGGCAATCCCTCCAAACCATAGTGACATGATTAAGAAAATCTTTGTGGGAAGACCACATATTGAGGTATCTAAAGCTTGACTTATGCTTGGCATGAGATGCAAAAAATACTCAGAAGCAATGGGCTGTGATCCAAGCCTGTCATGTTGAGATGTTGCATTGAAGTATGTAGAAACTCACTAAGCCATAGTGAATTCACAAAAATTCTGTCTAACCTTTCCCATAGAGGACCCCTCCTCCAGGTAGATCTTCGACCAGAAAAACTAAGGTCATAAAGGCCAACCATGTTGCTTTTATCATTAAAGTTATTCATCTGGTTAATATCAGGAGGGTTTCCTCCCAACTTATTAGAAGGAATAGAAATACAGTTAAAGTCCCCACCAACCATCCAAAAAGAATTGCAATAGCTGGTTATAGCAATTATACTTTCCCAAAGCTCCTTTCTAGCACTTGGAGAGCACCCAGCATGAACAAAAGTTGTCAGACCTTTCCGACCCCCAAACTGAAACTTAATATAAAGAAATTGTTGGTGATCCCACAAGATGCTGCAAGAAACCCCTTCCTATGTAGCACCCAAATTTTGTTGTTCTTATTAGATAGATATAAAAAACCAAGAAATTTATTAATAACTCTTTGGGGTTTTTTGAAGAACAATGGCTCCAAAATAGCCATCAACCAAAATTTATACATCCTATTCAAGTCAATAAGTCTGTTAAGGGATTTAGGATGTGCTAATCCCCTAACATTCTAGCAAAGAATATGCATCATCTAATAGATATAGATTTACCCCTCCTTCTGGCTTTAGCCATATCCTCCTTAGTTTTTATATGGGATTTTCTATCCCTGAGGGTGTAATCTCCCTCCTTGATAGTATTCAATGCCTGGAAGCCCTTCTTCTTTCTTCTAGATTTTTGGACAAGCCATTCATCATCCAATGTTGTCTGCAAAGCCTCAACTATTATAGTATCAATAGGGTGATCCCTAAGGGTCACCTCTTCCCCTTCAATATGATTTGTTTGAACAACAGGAGTGTCTGTTTCAATGTCAGTTTCAGCACTATCACAATCTGTGTTTATTCATCTGTTAGAATGTGGTTGGTTATTGGAGGTTCTGCTTTTGTATTGGCATTGCTACAAGGACTGTTGGCATCCTGTTGATCATCAATTTCATGGTCAACTACATGGACTAGGTTAGTGCCCTGAGGGCCAGCATCCTCAATGACCTTGTTAATATGATGAATTTTTACTAGAATATCATTTGACTCTTCTCTCAAATGCCCATCCAAAGGTTTCACAGGTAAAGGGTCAGCCTTATTAGGGACCCTACCAGTAGACCTTCTGAGATGGGGATGGAGTTTATAACATTTTTTATCAATATGCCCAAACATGCTACAATGGAAACAGTAGTAGGGCTTCTGTTTAATAACTATCTTTTGACAATAGCCATGATGCTCAGTCCCCAGCCAAATTTCCTCAATAGCAGAGAGGGTGATGTCCCTTTCTACTAATATTCTGGCAACTGAAGGTCTGGAAAGGTTGTAAGTAGGAACATCCAATTTCAGAGGTTTACCCAAGGCTTGGCCAATATTAAACAGAACTTTATGGTTGAAGAAATGCAGCTTTAACCCTGGAAGTTTGAACCAAATAAGAACTATAGGGAGCTCCTTACTAGGGTCAAACTCAGTGGACCATTTCAAGATCTTCATAGTATTACCTTAAATCTGTAAGAGCTATTTGGAGAAGATTCTAGCATAATCATCCTCTCTTGAAAGGTTAATTAGGATGTGCCTGCCATCAATAAGGCCCACCCTCCATGTACCTTTGAGTTTAATGACATCAAAATATTTTCTTATAGCTTCCATTTTAGGGTGTCCCAGCTGAAACTTGCCCATAAGAGTAAATTTACAGACCTCTATCATTATAAATGATAGTCACCTCATGGTAGCTCTGGGGGAATATAAGATCATCAAAATCTTTAATGGTGGCAACTTCTTTACCCACTACATCAGCAAATGTAGCCTTAGCCCATTGAACATTGTTGGATAAATCCATTTTGTTATGCTCAGCCATAACAACACTGCCTCAATGGAACAGTATCAAATTCAAAAAAGGTTTTCCCTGANTATAATCCATCAAGGAGAAACTAGTGTCTCCCTACATGTTGAAGAAAAGGAAGGTTACAAAGTTAAGAGTAGACAGGAATCATCAGTCCATCCACAACAAATAGCCCAAAGGGCTTTAAGTAAAAAATAAAAGGGAAGGAAGCATAAGGTTCCCAACAACATAAGGAAAAACCCATATTGGAAGAGGCAAGGTGCAAAACAAATCAAAACAGCCACCAAGTTCAGAATCAAATAGAAAAGTTTGACCACAAACAAATCCTCCTCAGAAGGTGTGAACTTGAGGTATGCATAGATTATCTCCATGCAGTAGATAAGCTAAATCAGGGGAAGGAAAATTTGCAACAATAAGTTGTTCAGACATCTACCAGAAGTGGCCAAAAGGTGAGTAGGCCCATTGTCTTTCCTGTTGATATACTGAAATTTAACAGTGTAGCTGCCAAAGTTCCTTTGAATTTTCCTTATCCATCTTCCAATGTGCCAAGGGGGTCTTCCTCCTGCTGCAAAAACTTGGTGCAAACATTGGAGTCAATTTCAATGATTAATGGTCCAATATTACATTGGACATCAATTTTAGGAGCCCTATAAATAGCTATCATTTCAGTTTCTTCAGCATCTAAAGCCCAAGTTAGTGAGGAGAAATGGAGAACATTGTGACCAAGGGAGTTTCTAAAATTAGGAGAATAAGGTAAGGCCACAACCAGGAGATCCTTTTAAAAAACTTCCATCAGCATTAGCTTTCAACCAGCTATCAGGAGGAGGAGCCCATTCAATCAATGAGAAACTGAAATTATAGTAAATGTCAGCTTGAGAAACCTAATTCCTGAAGATATTAGGGAACCTTTGATATTTGATGATTTTCTGTAGGTAAGATGTGCAATGTGTAGTCACAGCTTTAGCAAGAGGGGTAGAACCTTCATATTTAACACTATTTCTGCACATCCATATAAAACAAGCCACTGTACAAGGAATAACCTGTAAATTGATCTGTTTCCACTCTTCCCAGCAGTTGAAGAAGTTGATCCAGCCGAGTTTCATTGTATCTATTTTGAATTTGGTCAATAACTCAGTCCAAACTTTTTAAAAGAAGTTACAATTAAAGAAGAGGTGATCCAAGGTCTCCTCCTCCACCAGGCACAGAAGACAGACAGATGGTCCCTCAGTCCTTTCATTTTCAAGATATCATCTGTTGGGAGCATAAAAAGCCATAATCTTCAGCTGAAGTAGGACATAGAAGTGGTTAGGTGTTTCCCCCAAATTTCAGTGCCCTAGTGAACAGAAGGCCAATGAAAGAGGTTTTGGTAGATAAAGGAAGTAACTTTTTAAGAGTTGGCTTTTTTAATAACAATATTTTCTCTTTGATCAGGATAAATAGATGTTTGTTGGACCAAGTGAAGCTGCTCACTGTTGAGAATATTATAAAGATGGGTATAATTCCACTAATTACCATTCCAGTAATCTTTAACCATATCTTATGTATTTGGGATAGAGATAGAACCTTGAATTTTTCACCATTCCAAGTCCACCTATCCAACCAAAAATTAATTTGACCTTCCCCAAGCTCCCAGATGAAAGTCTCCTCAGCTTGCTCTCTAACCTCTAACAGCTTACCCCAAAGTCTAGAGTCACCCAGTTTTCTATTAACCAGGCACAGCCCAAAGGCTGTCTTGGGCTCTATATTTAATCTAAACTTTGCATAAGTTAATGAAACTCATATGCTGAAAATCTTTAAAACCCAAACCTCCAGCACAGTAAGGTTTGCAAAGCTTTTGTCAAGGGAGCTAATGAACTTGTTTCTTCTGACCAGCTAATAAAAATTTATCGAACATTCTCCCTAGCAGCTTCTGAGTACCTTTCTTCATAGAAAACATTTGTAGGACATAAGAGTGGAGGGCAGTGAGAATACTTTTAAGTAGAATGATCCTCCCACCATTGGACAAGAAAGAATTGGTCCAGCATTGCAGCTGGTTCTTAATCTTATCAATTACCTCATTAAATTGGATCTGTTTGTATCTGCACTTGATTAAGAAAACACCCAGGTGTTTGATAGGCAATGAAGATAGGTGGAAACTTGTGTAACTAGAAATCCAGTGTTTTGTTTGTTGAGATATGTTAGAGCTAGGAAAATATTGGCATTTAGGAAGATTTAACTCCATTCCTGAGGTGAGTTGAAAATGCTTGAGGGCTTTATACATATTTTGGTAGCATTCTTAGTGGCCTCAGAGAAAATAATCACATCATCAGCATAAGATAGATGGTTGATACAGACATTGGATTTGTGCTGATAAGCCAAATGGGGGGAGCTTGAGAATAATTGATTCAGCAATCTAGAGAAATAATCCATAGCTAAAATAAAATTTGTAGGGGACAGGGGATCCCCTTGTTTGATCCCTCTGGAAGCAGAAAAGAAGCCATGGCAAGAACCATTAATAAGCACAAAATGGTTGTTACAGAGAAGCCATCTTTTGATCAGCATAATTAAGCCTTCAGCAAAGCCCCTAGCAGCAAGGGTTTCAAGGATGAAATTCCAGTTGATAATGTCATACGCCTTCTTAATGTCTAATTTATTGATAACATTACCCCCTCTACATTTCCTGTCCAAGTCAAGCAGCATCTCTTGGGCTAGCAAAATGTTATCAGAAATAGATCTCCCTTTGATAAAGGCAGTTTGGTTAGCACAAACAAGTTGTTGAAGATGAGGTTGAATCCTGAAGACCAAAATTTTACTTATGACCTTGGTAATAACATTAGTTAAGCTAATGGGCTT
Source organism: Phalaenopsis hybrid cultivar (assembly GCA_002079205.1). Lineage (NCBI taxonomy): Eukaryota > Viridiplantae > Streptophyta > Magnoliopsida > Asparagales > Orchidaceae > Phalaenopsis > Phalaenopsis hybrid cultivar. The sequence goes on along the minus strand of JXCR01138383.1, from coordinate 181,425 downwards.
GAAATCTTCCAATTGTTTCTGACCTGGTTTTTTGGAATAAGAGCAATAGTTGAAGAGGTAAAGTGCCTGGGTGGATTGTTTCCTCTAAAAAATTCCTGGATCGCAGATATAACTTCATTCTTAACCACAGTCCAGCAGCTTTTGTAGAACTTTGCAGTGTAGCCATCAGGGCCAGCTGTTTTATCATCATCTATAAAATCAAGAGCGATTTTAATCTCATCTTCAGAGGGGATTTGTTCAAGGGTCAGCCTACTGACATAGTCAGTCCTCTCAGCAAATAAATTGGCATCTACACAAGTTCTAGTAGTGGGATGGGAGTTAAAGAGCTCTTGAAAAAAGTTGACAGCATCGAGGGCAATGTCTTCAGCCTTAGTTAACTTTATACCCTCAGAGTTCTTGATCTCCAGGATCATATTACATTTTCTCCTAAAATTTATGAAGTCATGAAAGATGCTGGGGTTTCTATCCCCCTCAGTGAACTTGGTCATAACAGCTTTTCTCTTCAAGAAGGCTTCATGATAAGTGATTTGAGCAAGTAGTTCCTCATTAGCATTATAAAGCTCTCTCTCAGTTTTTAAGCCCATTTGGAAGTCTTCTTCAATGCAAAGCACCTATTTTTTAGTAGTTTTTAAGTTCTCATTAACATCACCAAAAGTATTCCAATTCCAATTCTTTAAGTGGATGGCCACCTTTTTCTGTAATTTCCATAGGTTTATCCAAGGACCACAGTCATCATAAATTGTCCAAGCATTATTAATTTCATTGATGAAATCAGGATGAAGAGTCCTCATGTTTTGGAATCTAAATGGTGAACCCCCAGGCTTAACAACATTGTGAATAGCACACATGATGGGTTTATGGTCAGACCCAGACATGGCTAGATGAGTGATGACACTATAAGGGAAGGTTTGAAGCCATAATGAGTTCCCCATCATTCTATCAAGCCTTTCCCAAAGAAACCTCTTCTCTAAGTGAATTTAGGGCCCTAAAAACCAAGATCAAATAACTGAGCATCTATAAGGAATTCATTAAACTTCAGCATAAAATTTTGAGAGGGAGGCATGCCCCCTTTCTTTTCCTCAGGAGAAGTAATACAATTAAAATCCCCCCCAACAATCCAAAAGGAGTTAATGGTTTGGCTAATATGGGCAAGTTCCTTCCACAGCAACTCCTGATACCTTGGGAGACTACTGGCATAAACAAAGGTCGCATAGCCAACTTGAGCACCTACAACAAATTGAACATAAAGATGTTGGAGGTTGTTCAAAATAATCTTCCACTGTAAATCAGATATAGAAAAAAGCCAAATCTTGTTATTATAACTAGCATAGTAGGAAAATTTGGGAAATTTTTTGAGAATATTAGAGTAATTTTTAGAAACCATGGGTTGCAAAAGTGCAAAACACCAAATTTGATGAGTTTTCACAAGGTGAGCTAGCCTTGTGAGAGATTTGGGGTGTGCAACACCCCTAATGTTCCAACATAAAAACTTAATCATTGTGAAAGGGTTCTCCCTTTCCTTCTTGTTCTTTGTGTGGAATCTAGCAACTGCTTATTTCCTTGCATGGGGGAAGCATTCTGCAGCAGCTTGAGTTCCATCTGCCCCTTTTTTTCCGGTTCTTCCTTTGAGTTTTCCATTCTTCAGTAAGCACCTCAGCAATTAATTCCATAGTAGAGTTTTGGATTTTATGGGAAGTGATGTCTATGTTGCTTCTAGCACAATCTCCTTGTTTGCCCTCCACTACATGTTCCAGAACAATCTTGGAGGGAATATTTGGTTCAATGACCTCTTCAATAATACTTGGAAGCTTAGGACAGATTTTCATATCAGGTTCTCCAATGATTGTTGTCTGCTCATTAGTCTTGTTGATATCCTGTCCCAAGGTTACATCAGAAACTCCCTGAGTAGGCATGCTTTTAAAAGCTGATTTTCTATTTGTTGGATATAGCCTATAGCATTTATCCACATTGTGTCCAAACATCCTGCAGTGAGGACAGAATAAAGGTTTTGTTCCATAATAATGCTTTTCCAAAACCCTTCCTCAGCTGGTCCAATCCAAACCCTCTTTATTTCAGGTAAAGTGATATCTCTTTCCACCAGCACTCTGGCCCCTGCTGATCCAGCCAGATTGTAAGTTAGGGCATCAACTTTTAAAGGGAAGCCAAGAACCCTTCCAATATTAAACAAAACATTTTGATGGTAATATTGGATAGGGAGGTTAGGAAATTTAAACCAAATTGGGACAATTGGGGGTTCTTTGCTTCGATCAATTTCTGGAGTCCATTTTAGTAATTTCATGGGGGTTCCAGCAATTAGAAGAGTTTGTTTAGCAAGCACTTTAGCATAGTCCTCCTCATTAGACATTTTGATTAATAGGTGTCTACCATCCATTAAGCCTAGCTGCCAAGCACCAGTGAGATGGAGTTCCTCAAAACATTTTCTAACATAATCCACTTTTGGATGGCCAAATTGAAACTTGTCAATCAAGGTGAACTTGATTGACTCATTCAGAGACTGCATCTCCCCAGAAGTAAAAATACAGCAGGTTCTCCCACTTTGACTCCAATAGGAAAAATATAAGGGCAGGAGGTCTTGCCAACTGCAGCATCATGCAAGGCTTGTGGGAAAACCAGATGATCATAATTTTTGGGCCAATCTTGCTCTTTACCAACAACCCCAGCATAAGTGGCTTGGGTCCACTGAGCATTAACTTCCACATTAATCGGGCTAAACTTCATAAAGACAACAACAGTACAGAAAGAAGTCAGGGGACTTAGAACCAGAGAAAGAATCCTCAATGGAACAGTAAGAACTCCCCAGTAGTCATAAGAAAAAAAGGGGCAGCAAGCACCACACCCAGCAGTAGGGCAAAACAACCCCAAAGATCAAAAAGGGGAAGCCAACCACTAGAGAACAAGTTAGCCAAAAGCCAGTCCACCTGTCCTAGTGGAGAGCCACAGCAAGGGAGCAACAAAGATAAACTCGATGGAATATTAAAACAAAAAATAACCACAGGAAGCCCTCCACCACCACCAAAGGAGATAGCAGAGATGTAACCAGTACAAAACACCACCTCAGAAAACCAAAGTTGCCAGCAGCCACCACTCTTCATCCTTCCAAAACCCTAGCAGAGCACCACCACACCAGCCTCCAACCATCCTGATATATATATATATATATATATATATAAGGTGACCCCCTTTCCCCTATTATTTTTATCTTAGCTTTTGACTACTTATTCAGAAGTTTGAATGAGTTGGCATCCAGGAAACCCCATTCACTTTATAGCCACAGATCTTCTACCTTAATTAATCATTTGCCTTTGTTGATGACATCATTATCTTTACAAAAGCTTCCAAAGTTGTTGTTAAGCTATTCATGCAGAATCTGGAGACCTTCCAGGATGTTTCTGGAATGAAATTAAATAAACTGAAGTGCATCTCCATTTTCAGTAAGCAATGCAAAAATGATTTAAAGTCCTGGGTTACTGATTTCACTGGTTTCAAAAACAGTCACCTTCCTATGAAATATCTAGGGGCTTTTCTTATCAAAGGAAGAACTAAGAACATTCAATTTGATCATATAATTGACAGGTCCAAAGTAAATTGCAAGCATGGGAGAATTCCTTTTTATCCAATGGGGGTAGGATCACAATCCTCAAAAGTGTTCTATCTGCTTTACCATCCTATCTACTACAAATGAACATTCTAAAAAAGTTTTCTCAGAGATTGTTAGAAGGGATCTTTAATAGATTCCTATGGGCTGGCCATAGGAAGCAAAAACACTGGACTTCTTGGGCTAAGGTGTGTAAACCCTTTGAGGAGGGTGGGTTAGGCTTCAAGTCTTTCTCCCAAATTATGCACACTAATTTCTGCAGACTCTGGCTTAAATTTAGATCTCAGTCCTCCCTATGGGCTGAATTCCTTTGGGGCAAATATTACAAGTATCAACACCCCACCCAACTCTCTGCGGGTATAGGGGATTCCCCCATTTGGAAAAGGATGTTAAATGTTAGGAAGGATGCTGAACAATTGTATGTCTGGGAAATTGGTGAGGGCTTGGTTAACATATGGTGGGATAATTGGCCCTTGGAAGGCTGCCTTCTTCAGCATCAGAATGCTCCAGCTGCTCCTGTGCTTGTGAAAGACATCTGGGTTCATGGCAAGTGGAACCTTACTCCAATTCTTCCTTTCTGCAGCCCTTCTCAACTATCCAATATTCAGAAGCTGTTTGTAAAACCTGGAGTTAAAGACATAATAGCTATAAAAAATAACCCAATCCCTTCTCAGCCTCCCCAACTGGTGGTACACTGGGGTCATACAATCTGGAATAAATTTCTCGCCCCATCCATGTCTTTTTTTCATATGGAGAGTCTTCTTAAAACTGATTCCCACTGATGATATTTTGAAATTGAAGGGTCTGAGGGGTCCTTCCAGATGCACTTTTTGCCAGTCCCAAGAGGAAACTATTACCCATCTTTTCTTTGACTGCACTTGGGTACAACAAGTTTGGTCTTTTGTGAATTGTAAACTCAGGATCCCAACAATGAATCTAACATGGAAGGTTTTCTTAATTTGTTGGTCTGATTGGAGGGGATCTAATCTTCAGAACATCCCCAACATTATGACATGGTTTGTTTGGATGGCTAGAAACCAGGTAAAGCATGATAACTCCCATCTAGATCCTAAGAGGGTGGGTTTCAATTGTATTTCTTTTATACATAAACTGATTAAATTTAAAAAGTTTGAGGCTGTGTTGGAGATTGGTCCTTCTCTCAAGCCACACAATACCAAAATGTTGACAATTTGTTGGACCCTCCTAAAGTTTGGATGGACCAAAATTAACATTTATGGCAACCACAAATCTCAGTCTACTGGTATTGGTGGGGTATTCAAGAATCATGAGGGGAAATGTATCTTATATTTTCAATCTCCTATTAAAGCTTTTGACTCCCTTGAAGCAGAATGTCAAGCTATATTTTGGGCCATCACCTTAGCCAGATCAAGTTTGTTTGATCAACTATGGGTAGAATCAGACTCCTTGCAACTTATTAACATTATCCATGGGTCTTCTGATACCCCATGGAATTTAATCAGCTGGATTTCTGGTATTCATCAATTGCTTAAGTTTTGCTCTATCAAGTTCTCCCATATCCACAGAGCAGGAAATAGACCATCCAATTGGCTAGATAGAAGGGGTCTCTATACAGAAGAACCTTTAGTGAGCAGAAGGATTCCTCCCCCACTGGACTTTCTTTTATCCAGTGACTTTTTGCCTCTCCCTTGTATCAGATAACATTTGTTGTTGGTTTGAGAGGTTGCCTTCCTTTATCCAGTGACATTTGTTGTTGGTTTGAATTGGAACTAGGCTCCTTACTTATATATATATATATATATATATATATATATAAAGGAGACTCAAAGTGCCTAATAAGGGAAGCTCAGAGTGTAGTCCAACATTTGTCTGCTAGTGGGCAGGTCTATTGCCTTCTCTTAATGTTTGGGAGAAGGAGGTGCTAAGTCGCACACTCAAGGATTGAATGCTTTTGATCTAGTGGATCAGGAACCATGGAGTTGGTATCTTCCCTTCAATGATATTAATTAAAACCATAGAATCTGATTCAACAATTAAGGAGTGAAAGCCACACTTTTGATCCATAAACATAGCCCAGAAAATTGTCAGAGTTTCAGCCTCCGGGGGATCCACAGCCCTTATAGAAGAGTGGAAGTAGAGTAAACACTTCCCTTTGTCACATCTGAACACCCCTCCTATCCCAGTATATGGAGTAGAGAAGCTGTCATCAGTATTTACTTTAATTCCACCCTTAGGGGGACATCCTCAATGAATAAGTTCATACTTGTTTTTTTGGGCGAGGTAGTAGGTAGTGCTGTAAAGAATTTCATGAAGCTTCCTATGGCAATACAATTTCTACAAATAGCTGAAACAATTAGTTGCAATGGCAGCAGCTTCCACATAGTTGTCTTCATATTTCAGCTTATTTCTAGCCATCCATATAAACCAGGCAGTGATAAAAAGAATGGGAGGAAATGCTTGGGCCTGCCAATTCTTTCAGATAAGAATGAAATCAAACCAAGATAGCTGAACACTATTCAACTTCAGTTTGGGCATTAAAAAGTTTCAAACTTGCTGAATAGTGGTNGAAACCTTTATATATATATATATATATATATATATATTGCAAAGGACTATGTATTAAAGTATATTGAAGCAATAACTTTACCTCGATGTGATGCTCAAAGTGTTTCAAAATGTTCAATCAAAAATATTTTTACATGATATGGAATGTCGAGAGTAACCATTACTGATGGAGGATCTCATTTTAGAAATAGAAGAATTGAAGCGTTGGTGGAAAAGTATGATATTATACATAGGATTGCAACTGCTTATCATCCCCAGACTAGTGGTTTAGCAAAAGTATCTAATCGCGAAATTAAAAGAATTTTGGAAAAAACTGTAAATCCTAATAAAATAGGTTGGTCTGCTAAATAAGATACTTCGTTATGGGCTTATAGGATAGCTTATAAAAATCCCATAGAAATGTCCCCATATAGAATAATTTTTGGGAAAAATTGTCACTTACCAGTAGAATTGGAGCATAAAGCTTATTGGGCTATTAAGGAGTTCAATTTTAATTTAAAAGATGTTGATGAAAAAAGACTGTTGCAACTGAATGAGCTTGAAGAAATTAACAATGAATCCTATGATAATGCTAGAATATTTAAGGAGAAAATGAAAGAATGGCTTGATCGGAAGATAATAAAAAAGGAATTTTAACTATACAATACAAGATTGAAATTATTCCCCAAAATAATGAAGTCTAGGTGGACAAGGCCATTCACTGTTGTACAATTTTACCTTTATGGAGTTGTTAATATTGAAGATCTAATTACTGGAATAATATTTAAAGTTAATGGGCAAAGACTGAAACCATATTTTATTGGTCAAAGGCCAAATTTTAAAAAGATTGTAATGTTGGGTCACTCAGAGTAAAAATAGGGAATGTCAGGTTGGAAATATTAAACCAAGCGCTTTGTGGGATGCAAAACATAATTATCTTTGTTAATGATGCAAATCTATTTTTATAAGTAATATTATATATCTATATATATATGCTTTCTTTATGTATTTCATGTACTTGGGAGACTTATATATTAAGAAAATACATTGAAACATATTTACTTACCAAATTATATGGAAGATTTGACAGTTAATTGGATTTAAAGAGAAATGATGTAGAAATCTAAACTGGCACCAGAGGCACCAGAATTGGTGCCTCTTTGGAATTATTTTACAGAGAGCTGGCGCAAGAAGCATCGTGGTTACCGAGATGATTTTGGAAGATTTTAAAGGTGGTTTTGGGTGGTTTTTTATGGATTTTCTTCCTAGTGGCTCCCAAAAACTGAATTTTGGAGTTATTTAAGTCTGAAATGAAAAGCAAGTCACTATTTTTGAATGCTATGGCTTCTAACTCTAAAGAAACTTCTTAATATAAAATTTTCAATAGGAGAAAGTTCATCTGTTTGATGCGCAGAAGTTATATGATTGAGTTCTTATGAAGAAGAGATTAATCAAAGAATAAGGATTTGTGAATCAAGTATTCAACATACCAAGTACTCAAGAGGAGGAGATTATTGTGTAAAGACAATGGGAAGTGATATGTTATACTACTGCTGCAGTAGTCGTTCCTGTAATAAAAGAGTTTTATGCTAATCTTCATGGAATTAAACAGGGAGTCGTCTGTGTTCAAGATAGGTGGGTACCATTTACTCCTTCAAGAATGAATGAATTTTTTATGATTGAAAGCTTCCTGATTTGTCATTATGCCAATTTTTCCTTACAAGAGTTAACATGAATGAACTCTATTGATTCCTTACTCATGTAGATGTAAATTGGGAGACAAGATATAATGGACATGCAAGTTTTTCTTCATCATCACTAAATTTTGCATCAAATACATGGCACTTCTTTATTTCATCAAAACTTTGTCCTACCATAAAATCATTAAAGTGACAAAGGAAAGTTCCATCATGAACTATTATATTCAAACTGGAAGTCCTATTAATGTGGGTGCTTTAATTGTAAAATATATTTTGGGTTTGATTATAAACGAATCAACTTATTGGCTGGGACATCCATCTACCATATTCCTACTATGTAGCCAGTCACAAGTGCCGTATAAAAAATGGGAAAAAGTGCTTCTCCCTTGGAAGCCAATGGACCTAGAGATTCGCTACAATTACATAGGAAATGGGGAGAAAAATAATATGAATATTCTTTTGGATCAATCATCTCAGAATTCATCTCCTATTCAACCCCATTTTCCTTATAGTTCACAAGATATTATGAAAAAAATCAAGAAGTTGGAGAAAGAGGTACAAAATATTTTGAATTCAATTAGAAACATTTTTTATATATTTGTTTATTAGGATTGAAGGATGAAGGAATAATTCGAACTTACTGGGCACATATAAGAAGGTATAGTGCGTATGTTTAAGAAAAATGCTAGGGTTGAAGAAGATTAAATAGACAAATTTCCTCACTGACTTTCTTACAACTTATACATTCACTACCAATCCATGAGAAATATTCAAGAAGATAAAAGGGAAGAAGATGTTTAAACCCTTTAAAGTATGTAATTCGTAATTATGAGAGCATTTGTGTGTTATTTGGTTGTGTTAGATTTTATTTATTTTCATTGTTGAGCTTTATAAGAGTCATATTTTAAGTGTTTGATATTTAATCTTCAGCGTTAGTTTGTATGGAGTGATTTCGACATTGAATTAGATGTATTGGTTTGAAAAATGTTTGTATGTAATCGTGTGGATTTTATTTATAAATGTGAGTTTTGTATTATTTGTGAAAATATATTGTTATAAGAATGTTTAATTATGAATATTAATGTTAACTTATGTTAATTAGAGGTTGGCGTGGTTTGGTATACAACAGATTTTAAAAGAAAAAAAAATCTGAAATTTTTGGTGTTGGTGCCAGAAGCGCCAGTTTTTTGAAAACACCAAGATTGCCTTAAAACCATGAAAAACCACTGTAAAACCCCATTTTTACTGCTTGGGTCATCTCCTACCCCTAGAATAAGGCTGAAACTCAACTTAGGGCTTGTTATTTCTTAGATTTTATGAGATTTTAAGGCTAAAAGGTTTTGATTACATCTTCCCTTGTTAAGAGCTTCACTTTAACTTAGAAATTTTTATTTTCACCATGGATTTTTCCTACATTATGGAAATCCAAATGATTGATATATATATATATATATATATATATAAACTACTTATGCAAATAAACATTANATATATATATATATATATATATATATATATATATATATATATATATATATATATATATATATATATATATATATATATATATATATATATATATATATATATATATATATATATAATGGGAAAAAAATGGTGGTGGCGGTGTTGGTTGCTCTATTATGGTTTCCTTCATGGAGGTTCTTCACAGTGGGCTGGCAAGTTGGAGGTGGTGGTGTGTTCCCTCCTTTTTGGGAACTTTTTTGGAGCTTTCTTTGCTTTGGGCTCCCTGTTTTACTGCATTTTCTAGTTTCCCAAGTTCTGGATTTTTTGAATTTGGAAGTAATGTTCCATTAGGATTTGGGGCTTCTACCTGTCTGAGGGTTTGATTCTCTTGGTTTTTTTCTCTTATTTCCTATTTCTGGGCTTACCACTTTCTTCTAGAGTGGCTCCTTTGGTTTTGACTGTTGTGCTTCTATTTTTGGATTATTTGTTTTACTGTTTCTTTGCTGTTTGAGGTGGTCAGCTGCGCTACTCTTTTAATGGCTGTGGGTTTCCCTATTGGTGTGGAAACTAATGCTCAATGGTCTAAAGCCACTTATGCTGGGGTGGTTGGAAAAGTTATAAATCCTCCTGCTGATGCTGAAGTCTTGGTCTTCCCCAAAGCCTTCCATGAAGATGCCTTGGGGAAAGAAAGTTGGCATCGCATTAACCCACTCTGTATCAAAGAGGGGAAACCCGTTATCTTCTATCAAGTGGAGAAATTAAATAGTTTAAAAGATGAGTGTAAGTTTTTGCTGATTGGCAAGTTCTAACTATGCCACCCTAGGATGGAACTGGTAAGAAGGTTCTTTGAAAATTTCTCTTTCACTGGTGTTTGGCAGATTGGCATGTTAGATGGCAGGAACATTTTAATAAAGCTACCATTGGAAGAAAACTATGTCAGGCTATTTTCTAAACAATCTGTCCTCATGGAAGGACTCTCAATGAAGATCATTAAGTGGAGACCAAATTTTGACCCCAGAAAAGAGCCACCCATTGTGCCAATTTGGTTTAAGTTATCTGGTTTGCCTCTACACTTCTTCAAACACAAAGTGCTTTTTAATATTGGGCTAGCTTTGGGCAGACCTCTAAAAATGGATTTCCCTACTTTCAACTTGTCTAGGCCTTCATTGGCAAGAATTTTAGTTGAGAGTGACATCACTTTGCCTGAGGTGAATGAAATTTGGCTGTGAACTATGAAAGAGGGACACTAGAAAAAAATTGTGATGGAGTAGAAGCCTTATTACTACCCTCATTGTAGAATTTTTGGGCACACTCAAGACAGATGTCATAGGCTGCATCCACCCTCTAAAACTAAAACCAAGGATTATGGCAAGGGAATTCCTATTACTGCGGCTGAAAAACAACTGGACACTGATATTATTAAGAAGGGGGCCTCAGGTCATGTGGACCTTCAGCAACCTGCTCTTATAGAAACTATGGGGATTACTCCCCCTCCAAGACCTAAAAATACAATTAATCTTACAATTGAGATAAGGAAAGTTCATACTGAGCTACAAGGGGATTTTAGCCCCAATTTTTAGCCAAATCAGCAATTGGTAGAGGATTGTGCTCTCTTCAAAAAAAATTTGATTCCCTCCTTAGAAGTACTCCAAGAAATGACCCTTGCCTTGGACCAGGATTGGCAAATCCAAAAGGCAACAAAGAAGAAGAAGATGAATAGTGAACTGCAAAGGCTTTAGGAAGGCACTTTCAATGCTTTCAACAGCACTCCTAGATTGGACTCCCCTTATAAAGGCAGAAGTGGAAGGAGGAGATCCAGATCATAACCATCCTCTCACAGTTATATTCCTTTGTTGGAATATTAGGGGGATTGATCACCCCCTTTCCCTTGAAAGGTTAACCCATCCCAATAAAACAAACATCAAATGTGGTGCTTATCTATATTACAACCTTTGGTTCACAAAAACCCCCAGAGTTTGATCAAAAAATTCCAAGGTTTCTCTCATTTCACTAATATCAACAACAAGATTTGTCTTTCTTTTAGAAAAGAGCTAAATTGGACTGTTTTTCTTGATCATCCTCAACAGGTCCATATTTTTTTCTGCATGGGCAGTTTGGTTTTATTACTTTTGTTTATGTTGGCTGTAACAAAGCCTCCATAACAAAATTACGGTCTGTCCTCCATTCTATTAGTTCTGACATGAAAGATAATTAGATGGTGGGGGTGACTTCAATTGTATTGTTGTTTCTACTGAAAAGATTGGTGGTAGATCCTCAAACTTCTCCAAGCTGGCCACCATCAGTGATAATATCCAAGCAGCACAACTGTTTGACCTTAGCTTCATTGGCCCTCCTTTTACTTAGAGAAGGGGAAAATTCAGGAGAGACTAGACAGGTTCTTGGTAAATGATTGTTGGCTCAACAACTTTCTACACACTACTGTTACCCACTAAAGTATGGTTAGGTCTGACCACAGGCCATTACTGATCTCTATAGATGCACCCCCCACCCCCACATCACCATCCAATCCTCCTCATTTCATATATCTTAACATTTGGTATTATCACCCTTCTCACTGAATTTGTTGCTCAAAACTGGAGGGGGATCTACCATGAAGATTCTCTTATCAAACTTTGGCTCCTTCATCTCAAAATCAGCTAAGCCCTGAGAACCTGGGACTGGAATACCTTTAGAAATTTCTTACTAAATGTGGAGATGGCTGAAATGGAGGTAAAGACTACTTAAGTTGCTGTTATTAACCATGAGGCTGAAGAGAGTTCTCTGATCACTTCACAAGAAAAATTACTCATTGCAATTGACTAATAGGAATCATTTCTCAGCCAAAAAGCTACTATCAATAAATTCAAAGATGGGGAAAGAAACACAAATTTTCATCATGCTTATATAGAGTATAAAAGAAATTGTAACACCATTCATGGTATCCGGGATGGTGAGGGAAATTGGATCTCAGAAAATGAAGAAATTGCTGAGAATGTTGCTCAATTTTTCCATAAACTTCTGACCCAACCTCTGGCTGAAAGAACCCCTATTGATGCTAATTTCTTCACAGTTGATTACTCTTACACAAGTATCTAAAACCGAATCAAATACCTGAGGAAACTGAAATCTGGCAGGCAATACAATCCATTGACAATGCAAAGACCGCAAGGCCTGATGGATTTACTACTGACTTCTATAAGGAAGCATGGTCTATAATCAAACAAGACCTCATCAAGGGTATTCAAAGTTTCTTCCAAGGGCATCAAACCCCACAGTATTTCTATGCATCATGCTTGGTGCTCATTCCTAAACAGGCTGAGAGAAAAAATTGAAATCAGTTCAAGCCCATCAGCCTCATCTCAATTTTCTTCAAAATTATTAGCAAGATATTGGGGGCCAGGCTGCAACCTCACCTTGGGAGACTTATCAGGCCAAATCAGACTGCCTTTGTTAAGTGCAGAACTATTGCTGAAAATGTTTTATTGTCTCAAGAACTATTGCTTGACTTAGATAAAACCTGTAGAGGAAATGTGATATACAAATTAGATATTCAGAAAGCTAAGGATGGCATTGGGTGGGAGTTTCTCATAGAGATTCTGAAGGCTAGAGGTTTTAATAAGGATTTATGTGACCTTATTACAAGATGGCTCAACTACAACAAACACTCTATCCTAATCAATGGCCAAGCTTGGGTCCAATTCACTGCCACCAGGGGCTTCCACAAGGGGATCCACTCTGTCCCACCATCTTCATACTGGCTTTGAACTATTTTTTCAGAATGATAGACAACTGTCTCCTTCCAAAATCCTATGTCTGGTATCATCACAAATCCAATATTTCTTTATCCCACCTGGTTTATGTTGATGATATTATGATTTTTTTCAAGAGCTAATAAAAATGCAGTTAAGAAAGTTACCAGATGTCTTAAGCTCTTTCAGCAGCACTCTGGAATGCTCTTAAATAATAATAAATGCAATGTTCTATTTAGCAGAAATTCCCCTCCCAATATCAGGACCTAGATACTTTATCATACTAAATTCTTTGAAGCCCCCTCTTCTCTCAGATATATGGTAGTTCCTCTCGTTAACGGAAGGGTGAAACAAACTCATTTTGATGAAGTCCTGGGAAAGATTGTTGATCAACTATCCAACTGGAGTTTTTCTTTTCTATCTAGTAGAGGTAGAATTACTTTTCTCAAGAGCATCCTTACTACTTTTCCCTCCTATCTTTTACAAATAACATCAATGAAGAAGAGCTCTCAACTACAAATGGAAAGAAATCTGGTTCTCCACTCCCACCATTTTCATTATTGCATTTGATTATCTTGAGGAAATTACTAGGTTGCATCTTGAGCACTCTTATATACAATTTGCACAAAAATCTAAGATTGTGGCGAGTCACCTTTCTTATGATGATGATGTTATCTTGTTCTTAAATGCAAGAAAGTGTGCTATTAAAACAACCATATCCTTGTTAAGGGACTTCCAAAGCACATATGTTTAATTTGGCTAAATGCTCTATTTATTTAGGGAAAAGTGCCCCTATATTATTTAAGCTTGGGTTTCCATTTATATTTGATGTACGTTATCTAAGCTCCCCATTAAATACCTTGAGGTGAACATCCTTAGAGGTAGGAAAAAACAAGCACAGATGGATGATGTGATTGATAAAGTTAAACTCAAGATTAATGATTGAAGAAATACTTTTTTGTCCAGTGGTGGTAGACTCATATTGTTGAAAAGTGTCCTCTGTACTCTTCCTCTCTATTATATGCAAGTTCTCAAAACCAAGAAGAGCACACAAAAAACCCTTGAGACTATATTCAATAAATTTCATTGGAAAGGTACAAGATTCTCCAAAATTTGGATCAATTGGAAGTATAATAGTAGGTCTCTTTATGCAGGAGGGCTTAGTTTTAAGACATTGAAATAGATTATTGATATTAATATGTGCAAGCTTTGGTTTAAATTTTTTTTGGAGGAGTCTCTATGGGCTCGGTTTATGCACCAAAAATATTGTAAATACCTTCATCCTTCTGCTGTCACTTGGAAGGTGGGGGACTCTAAACTTTGAACGGCTCTTATTTTTTCTCCGGATGTGGCTTCTCATTTTATTTATTGGGATATTGGGGATGGTTTAATTTCTTTCTGGAATCTCTCATATTAACTTACCAAATTCTAGTTTTGATGTTAATCTGTTAATTTCAGATTGTTGGATTGATGGTGTATGGAACATAACTAAGTTAAGATCTTTAGTTGGTCAATTAACTCTTGCTATTCCCACGATTCCTATTAAAGCTCATGAAAAGGATGTCCCTTTATGGAAATGTCAAAGCAAAACTTCTATTACTAAAATGCTTTAATCAAAGTTGCATACTTTTGCTCATTGGAGATGGAATTGTTACACTTGGCATAAATACATATCTCCTTTTATCTCCTTTTTAGATAGAGATATTTTCATAACTTGCTTCCTCTAGATGTATTCTTAAACTTAAAGGGCTAAAACTTGCTTTTTTGCTATAACTGTAAACAAGATGTTGAATCATCGAAATGTGTGTTTTTTTTTGCTCATTTGCTAAAGAGGTTAGGAGTCGGTTGGGATGCTATTTTGGCATCAATTGGCCCCCAAATTTGAGATTAAAAACTGCTATAGATATTTGGAAGGATTTGAATCCCTCTTATAAAAAGCTTTATTATTTTCCTATAATTGTGTTATGGTTCATTTGGATGGCTAGAAATAGTCATAAGAATGAAAATTCTTGTCGCACTCCTACTACTATCACTTCATTATATGTGGAAAATTTTCATGAGGCTTGGAAATTAGCTAATGTATAGAAGCCTCAATTCCTACTGGGTGGGCTAAGAGACCCATTTTGATTAAATGAGCACTACCCTCCATGGCTGGATCAGAGTAAATGTTGATGGTAGCTATTCTTCAGCTTATGCTGGGGTCTGGGGACTATTTAGAGATGCATATAGAAAGTGTATTGCTTTTTTTTTTACTTCTCCATGTATTGCTACTTTCTTTCTTGAAGCTGAAACTCGTGCAATGCTTGTTTCCCTATAAAATGTTGCCTCTCTTCATTTATACTTTATTGTGGTGGAAATTGATTTTGAGAGTCTGTTTTACACCCTCACAGCTAAGCTTAAGCCTGTTTGGTATATTATTTCCTTGTTGAGAAGAATTTTGCTCTTTATTGAGGTGCATAAGCTTAATATTCAATAATCTTTTAATAATAGAAAGTTAAATGCCTCTACAGTTTGGTTAGCAAAAAGGGGAGTGCAAGGTGCTTTTGTTTGTGACACTCCTCCTCACTCATTGCTCACTCTATTACATAGTGACTTATTGGATGCTCCTTATGTTAGAGTTTAATTTGTTTTTCCTTCCAATGATATTTTCTATTACCGAGTTGGGTTTTCTTTCTCATATTTTTGGTTTTGTGGAGGGTACATAGAATTATTGTCTGCCTTTTTGGATGGAATTTTTAGTTTCTGTCTACAAAACCTCAGTACATATTATGAGCTTGGTTTTGTTTATTTGGTTCTCTTTGAACAACCCTGAATTTCTTGTACACACTTTCTCATGGGTTCTCAAATTTTGAAAGGATATTACTCTGCTTAATGTCCTTACAGTTGATGGGAAAGTTCTCATGACCTGCACAATATATTTTGGAATTGTTCTTTCAACTTTAGTTTTTAGTGCAGGTTTTCAGAGCTTGGATAAACTATACTATTTACTTCTTTTGTTTTCTGCTTTTTGTGGGATTAATCAGATTTGGAATGCAGATCATCATCTATTGGAGAGAATATTCTATTTCTTTCAAGCTGCCTTAAATGATTTAATGTTTCTAAGATGTCGCATTTACTTTATTTATTGTTACAGGGTTGCTTAAATATTTGTAGGTATGAAAGTTTACCATTGCGTTTCTCTTTGTTATGGAAAGCCGTACTTCATTTTTTGTTTTTCTCATCTACAAACATATTGGGTTTTGGTATACATGTTCGTTTTCGGTATACTTTTTCTTATTAGTATACATTTTGTGGAAATACATGTATTTTTGGGTTTTTTAGTCCTTTAAGCTTTACTTTTTTTTGTGTGGAGTTGTACAGTGGAAAGTGGAACCCCTGGGACTATATTGTATTTTGTTTACTTTTAGATGGGGAACCACTCTCCCTCCCCCACTTTGTAACCATTTTTATTATTAACACGTAAGGAGCCATGAGTTGCTCCTTTAATATATATATATATATATATATATATATATATATA
>JXCR01138383.1:122709-143107 GCA_002079205.1 Phalaenopsis hybrid cultivar | reverse complement strand
AATCAATTCTGAACATCCTCAAGTTATCAGAGTCTACTGGAAAACCCCAAACTATCCCATTGTAAAGATTAATACAGATGGAAGCTTTACCAAAAATGGAGCTGGAGTGGGTGGCATTTACAGAAATCATTTGAGTAAGTGCATGTTATATTTCTACACCCCAGTTATGGCCACTGATGCAACTGAGACTGAACTTATTGTTGTGTATTGGGCAATCATCCTTGCCATTAAGGCTAAGTGGAATAACTTTTGGTTAGAAGTGGATTCTGCTATAAGTATTCACCTCTTGAATCTTTAGGAGGGAGCTCCCTGACATCACTCATACTGGCTTAATAAAATCAGAGATCTTAGTAGCAAGGTACAAGTTCTGTTCACTTTCATCTATTGGGAAGGAAATCAGCCTGCAAATTGGTTGGCCTAGATTGGATCACATTCTAACATGACTGAGCTTGTTGTTAACCCTCCACCAGCCCCACATTACCTGTTGCAAGGAGATACTCTAGATATTCCTTACTTCAGAATTGCTTACATGGGCACATGACTGTTTTTTGTGCAAATGCATTTTACATTCATTTTTCTTTCTTTGTTGAGTAAGTGTAATTTTCCTTTTGGGAGGGTGGTCCCTAGTCTTTTTTGGGGGATTCCATTGGTTCTTGTATTGAACCAAAAAGAAGTCCCCATTCCCTCTTCAATGTCTGNTTCATTCGAATATATATATATATATATATTGATTGTAGTGGATTATGTTTCAAAATATATTGAAGTAATCGTTTTACCTCGATGTGATGCTTGGAGTGTTTCAAAATTTTTAATTAAAAATATTTTTAAAAGATATGGAATGCCTAGAGTAATCTTTACCGAAAGAGGATCTCATTTTAGAAATGTAACAATTGCAAGATTGGTAGAAAAATATAGTATAATGCATAAAATTGCAACTGCTTATCATCCTCAGACTAGTGGTTTAGCAAAAGTATCTAATTGTGAAATTAAGAAAATTTTGGAAAACAGTGTAAATCCTAGTAAAATGGATTTGTTTGCTAGATTAGATACTACATTATGGGCATACATGACAGCTATATGACACCTATAGGTATGTCACCTTATAGATTAATTTTTGGGAAGAATTGTCACTTTCTAGTAGAGTTGGAACGTAAAGCTTATTGGGCTATAAAGGAATTCAATTTCAATTTGAAAAAAGCTGGTGAGAAAAGATTATTGCAAATGAATGAGCTTGAAGAAATTTGAAATGAGTCTTACGATAATGATATGATTTATAAGGAAAGAATGAAAGAATGGCATGATCGGAAGATAATAGCAAAAGAATTTGAACCTGGATAGGAAGTTTTATTATACAATACAAGATTGAAATTATTTCCTGGAAAACTGAAGTCTAGGTGGAAAGAGCCATTTAGAGTTGTAAAAGTATATCCCTATTGAGCTGTTAATATCGAAGATCCTAAGACTAGAAGAATATTTAAAGTAAATGGGCATAGATTGAAACTATATTTTGATGGTCAAAGACTAATTTAAAAAAAAAATTTAATGTTGGGTCATCCAGAATAAAAACTAGGAATGTCGGGTTGACGACATTTAACCAAGTGTTTTGTGGGAGGCAACCCATACTTATCATTGTTTATTTTGCTTTTGAGTTTTTGTTCGGAATATTTTATGTATATTTAAGTTTATGTTTTTTTACAGTTATGTATTAGAGAAAATTATCTAAAAACATCTTTATTTACCTAATTTTATAGAATAATTTTATTTTATTTTATCGAAATTAAAAATGCAAATTTTTTAGAACTGACGCATAATGTGCCACATTCCAGAGAGGTAGTGCATGATGTGCCACGGTGATGAAAATGACTTAAAATTTTTCAAAAGGTAGTTTTTGGCGAGTTCTTCTCATCATAACTCTCAAAAACTGATTCTAAAGTCCATTTTAGGGGGGAAAATAGGGAGGAGTCATTAGATTTCAATGTCAATGGAGTCCCACTCTAAAAATTTTTCTAGATTTGGATTTTTCAACTGGAGAAAGTTTGTCAATTTCAATGCGCAAAAGTTGCATGTTCATGTTATAGTGAAGAAGAGGCTAATCAAAGAAAGGGGGTTTTTGAATCTAGGATTCAATACACCGAATACTCGAGTAGAAGGGACTATTGAGCAGAGACGCTAGGAAGTTCTTTTTTACACTACTGTCGTCATAGTTGTCCCTGTGGTGAAAGAGTTTTATGCAAATCTACATAGAATCAACCAAGGAATTGTCTATGTGTGCGACAGGTTTGTGCAATTCACTCCTTCAAGAATAAACGAGATGCTTATGTTTGAAAATGTGCCTCTCTACCATTATATAAAGTTTACCCTTATGAGATATAATATGAATGAGCTCTAACGATACATTACGAATGAAAATGCGAATTGGGATGTCAGAGATGATGGAAATGTAAGTTTTTGTCAACATTGTTAAATCCTGCTTCTAAGGCATGACACTTTTTTATTGTATCGAAATTACTTCCTACTATAAAAATCAGTAAGGTAAATAAGGAGAGTGCTATTCTGCATTAATTTATTCAAATTAAAAAACATGTTGATATTAGAGCCATCATTGTGAAATCGGTTTTGGTTTTGATTGCGAAGGGATCTATAACTGGACTTGGACATTCATCCACTATTTTTCTACTATGCAGTCAATTGTAAGTACCTTATGAGAGTTGGGAAAAGTGCTTAGTCCTTAGAAGTTGATGGATCCAGAAGTCTATTGCAATTGTACTGGAATGGGAAATGAAAATGATATGAATATACTGATGGATCAAGCATCCCAGAATTCATCACTTATTCAACTTTACTGCAGTTTGAATACACTTTTGAAAAGGATCAAGAAGATAGAAAAAGTGGTATAGAATCTTATGCATGCAATTAGGAATGTTTCTGAAATGTTGGATCACTTGGATTGGAGACTTAAGGAACATTTTAAGCATACTGGTTGTATTGAAGATGGTTAGGTACGTATGTTCAAGAAACATGCTTGGATTTGGGAGGATTTGACTGATGACTTTCCTTATAGACCCTTTTATAACTTGTATGTGCACTACAAATTTATGGGAGATATCCAAGAGGATGATCGTGAAGAAGATGTTTGAACTTAATCTATGCACGGTACGATTTGTTTAGTATTGCTTGTTTTAGTTGTTTGTTATGTTGGATTGCATTCACTTTTATTTTTGAACTATTTTGATGTTTTTATTTGGTATTCTGATGTTTAGATTTCAGTGTTAGGATGTTTTGGTTTACTTTGAACACTGAAATAAATGTTTGTTGGCTTGAAAAGTGATAGTTTGTAATAACGAAGATTTTATATATAAAAGAGAGTTTTGTGTTATTTAAGAAATATTTGGCTTTAGAGTAAGTTTAAATATGCTTATAAAGGTTCATTTGAGTTAATTAGAGGTTGACGTAAAGTAGTACGGAGCACATTTTCACAGAAAATGAAATCTAGAAAAATTAAGGAGTTGGCGCAAGATGTGCCGGTTTACAGAGAGTTGGCGCATAATGCTCCAAATTTGGTGCAAGAAGTGCCAATTTTTTTTAAAATGCCAGATTGCCTAAAAGCCAATAAAATCACAAAGTAAAACTCCATTTTTACAGCTTTGGTCTTCTCTTACCTCTAAACCTTGACCTAGAGCTTCACATTGAGTGCAATAGAGAAGATTTCGGAGGCTAAAAATCTTAGATTTCATCTTCTCTTGGTAAGAGCTTCACTTTAACATAGAAATTTTTTTATTTTCACCATGGATTTTTCCTACATTTTTAAAAATCCAAATTTTAGGATTTTTTATGAAAAAGCTTGAAGAAAACTCATTGTGAAAAGTTTCTTACCAAATAATCTTACTTGGGTAGTTAGATTTTTTATTTTGTAATTTATTTAGAATTTATTTGGATTTTGGTATAATTTTAAATGGCTCCACGAGTGAAGATAGGAAGGCCGTCAGATGATTTTCATGCACGAAGATTTTTTAATTTAAAAGTTAAACACATATATAACACTCAAATAGAATCGAGAAGATTAATCCAGGAGCAGGCATTTGCTAACCCGGGTGGTGAGATTGAGAGATTGATCCTTGCCAGAAATTAGGAACGATTTTGCTACTTCATTGTAGTAGTGATCGTGCTAATGATTCAAAAGTTTTATGCCAACTTGAGATTCACTGCTGGTGAGCACATCCTTGTGAGAGCTAAGCAAGTTGAATTTACTACAAAAAGGATCAATGCTTTTTATGGGTTGAGAAATGTATTTCATGACGAGTGTGTTGCATTCATGATGATTGATTCATCAGACAAATTGATTGCATTTCTGACTGATAAAAAAGAAGAATGGAGGATTAAAAATAATAAGATAGTTAACTTCTCTGCTTCCATGTTGACTATTCAGTCAAAAGTATTGTACCACTTCATTTCTGCTAAATAACAACCAACAAATCATCTCGTCAATGTTACAAATGATAGAGCTATATTGAACTATTGCATTCATAACATGAAAGAAATAGATGTTGGTGCTCTTATCATCATGCACGGAGCATAGCTAAGAGCTCTACAACTAGTGGTTTGGGTTTCCCTGCCCTGGTTTTCACTTTATGTGAGTAATCAGGAGTAGAGTCTCATAGAAATAAAGAGAGATTATAGCCAAAAAATCCTATTAGGAAGCATTTTAATAAGAGATTTGAATTATTTGTTGAATCTATGGGTAGAAGAAGCGAGAGTTCCTCTACATCAGTTGCAAGGGCATCTACTTCTTGCCCTGCATCACTAGAAAACATTATGGACCAACTCATGATACAACAATTGAATATAGTAAATATTCAGAATTAGATTGGAGAGATTGGAGCGAGAAATGCTTATAATGATGAGTATCAGTAGAGGAATTCTACATGATATAGCTTTTGAGCATGTTATGGTGAGATATCTTAGGGGTGAAGACAATGTGGAATTTCGTACTTGCCCTAGCTTCACTCCTTATACTCCTTTTCATGATGATGATGAAGAAGAAGAAGATGATGATGATGATGATGATGATGAGGAAGGCAATGAAGAGTGATATTTTTTGAAGTTAGTTTATTTGTTAATTGATTGTTTGTTTGTATGTTGTTTGGATGTTATTCGGTTGGCATTTGAAACTGTTTTAGTAAAAACAATTGTTTTGTGTTGTGGATTTAAAATTGTAATAGTAACTATAGATTTTTTTACTTTCCTGCATTCTTAGTATTTTCATTTTTTTTTTGTTTTTAATTCTTAGCAAATTCTTTAGAATATATTATGTCTCATTTAATACTTTAAAGCCTGCATATATTTTTATAGTGCCTGCAGTATACCAGAGCCTAGTTTCATAGTCAGAAATCCTCTACATGTTAGTTTTTATTTTTGTACATTTACTGTTTTCTTTCACCAAATAAATTTTATGCTGGAACATTTTTAAAATACCTAAAAACTTAAGTTTGGGGGGAAGAAAATTTTCTTTTAAAAAAGAAGTAAACTAAATTTTATTTGTTCTTAAGTAACAATATTTTCAAAATTAATTTAAAATGACCTGAGATATTAAGATTAAACATTAAATGACTATGCTTATGTTTAAGAATATTATGGTAAATTGAGGTAAAAGTTTTAATAATGAAAGTCAATTCTAAAGTTAAACATATTTGGTATGATAAGATAAGACTATGTTTTTTCTATTTAAAGTAAAGGAAATTATATTTTTTAAGTATTAATAAATTTAGAGTTTCATGTAAGAAGAAAAGAATGAGACTTTATGATAATCATAAACTAATATGAATTTAGAAAGTGAAGAAAGGTAAGGGTTTTGACTGTAAGAAGAGGATAGTGAAGTTCAAAACTATTAAAGGCTATCCAGATATAGTAATCCTCACTTGAAAAAGAAAAAGAAAAGAAATGATTGAAAAGATACTAAAAGAAAAGAAAAATAAATAAAAAAGAAAGAAAAGAAAAATAAGTGAGGAGAAGCTTAAGGAGATACCTAATCAAAAATTGGCTTCACTTGAATCAACTTAAGGAAAAGCTTTATTACATTTTCTAAACTTATAATGGATTATTATTAGCATTATTAGTAAAGTTTTCATGAAGTTCTTTTTCATATGGATATTCTAAATATTGTTGATATGACAAATTGCAATTCTTCTTGAAATAAATAGAGATTTATAAATCTTAAAATTGACAACTAAGTGCTCTTAGACTTAGAATTTGAATATAAGTTATTAGAGGTTTTTCTTAAATTTTACTATTTGATTTATTGAACTAAAGTATAGAAGTTATAAGTTAATCTCTATTTTAAGTCATATGTTTTTATGTAGTAAAAGTCTCACTTGAGTTCAAGTAACATTTAAGTTTGGGGGATTTTGATACACCAAATTAATATGTAGTTTTAAGTATATATTTTATGTTTATTTTGATGATATTGTAGTTTAAAGTAGGGTATTTTCAAGTTTTTATTGCAATTATATCAATTTCAGGTATTTGGAGCAAAACCAGCAAAAAGAACGAAATTTGGTGCCAAAATAGTGAATTTTTGAATTCTGGCACAAGGTGAGCCAAATTGGCGTATGATGTTCCAGATTTGTGCCAGATGTGCCAGACTAGCACTAGATTAGCCAAACCCAGAACAACACGGTTTTAAGTAAACTGGTGCATGTGGCACCATACTAGCATCAGATGCACCATTTGATAGAGAGTTGACGCATGATGAGCCAGGTTTGCCACCAAATGCGCTAGGGACTACATTTTACAGATTATGGCAGTTTGAGATGAATTTTTAATGAATTTTCAAAGGGACACTTGTTATAAACACCCCTTAGAGTAATTCAATGCATTTAAACACTTTGGAAGGTTCTTTTATGAAGAGAAATGTCTCTTGGATCAATGAACATGTCTTTTGAATTCAAAAGAGTTGACTTTTTGACAGAATTTTGAGAGAAATTTTGAATTATTTTTGGAGGGAGGTAGCCTTTGATAAAAGAGAAAGAAGTCTAGGGCTTAAGGAGAGTGGGTGTGGCATGAAGGAGAGAGAGAGAAAGTCAAGGTCTTGGAGATTTTCTTCAAGAATTGTAAGAAGATAGGGAAGGTGAGAGATTTCTTCTTCATTACACTTCTAAGAGAGAACTAAGAGTGCTTGTAAAGAGAGAAAGACTTAGAGAGAACTTCTAGGGATTTTCTTAGGAAGGGTTGTGAGATAAGTTATGTTTTTATTTCTTTTGTTTTGTAACATGTTTTTTATATATGAAATCGGTGTTTTTTGTATCATTCTCATGAATTATGAGTAGTCTTCTTTATCCTTCTCCCTACTTTGAGATATAGTTTTATGAAGAATTGATTTTGTTTTATATGATTTTAAATTTTAATTATTTGTGATGATATGAACTCCGATCTTCATTTACATTTCGATCTAACCAATTGAAATGTTAAAATGTGTTGATAAACATATGTTCCGAAAGGGCTATGATTTATACAACATGCAGACAATCACATTTGATTTCATGGGAGAATATTTCATCTATCGGGTTGAGTGCACATAAATAGGAAAATATACTTTATAGGATACAGAATTGGATATTTTGAGCTGACAGATTAAAATCCTCAAATTGGTCCAGTTGATATGAAACTAATGTGAGATTGTTAGCTCTGAGAGAAGGGAGTAGTGGGAGTATTTTTATTTTTGGAAATTTTATGCATTTATTGTTTTCTTTCTACCTACATTTTTTTGTGCTGAATGATTTATTTATTATTCAAAAAAATCTATGTTTGGGGGAAAGAAAAATTTCTTCAAAAGAAGTAAACTATATTTTACTTTTCCTCAATTAGTTATATTTTTAAAATTAATTAATTTCATATGAACATTGGTATTAGATAACTATATATATATTTTTAAATATTATAGTAAATTTAAGCAAAAATCTATAATAATGAAGGTCACTTTTAGAGTTAAAATATTTAGTATGAAAGGATGTTTTTTTTTATTTAATGTAAAGGAAATTTTATTTTTGAAGTATTAAGAATCTTAAAGTTTCATATAAGAAGAAAAGAATGAGACTTTATGAAAATTCTTCAAAGCTAATATGAATTTATAAAGTGAAGGAAGGTAAGAAGTTTTAACTTTAAGAAGAGGATAGTGAAATTAAAAATTATTAAAGGTTATCCAAATATAGTAATCCTCACGTTAAAATATACAAAAAAAGAAAGGATCGAAAATGATCAAAAAGAAAAGAAAAAAAAAAGAAAAAAAGAAAGGAAAAATAAGTGAGGAGAAGCTTGAGGAGATGCCTAATAAAAAATTGGCTTCACTTGAATCAACTTGAGGAAAAAGGCTTTATTACACTTTCTAAACTTGTATTTGAGTATCAGCATCCATATTAAAAAATTTTTTATGAAATTATTTTTCATATGGACATTCTAAGTATCTTTGATATGATAAATTACAGTTCTTCTTGAAATGAGTAGAGACTCAGAAATTTTAGACTTAACTACTAGGTGTTCTTATGCTTTAAGTTTTAACCTAAGTTATTAGAATTTTTTCTTAAGTTATACTATTATATTTATTAAGACAAATTATAGAATTTTATAAGTTAATCTCCACCATAATTCATATTTTTATGTAGTAAAAGATTCACTTGAGGACAAGTAACATTTAAGTTTGGGGGATTATGGTACATCAAAAAAATGTGCAAATTTATGTATATATTTTATGCTTAAATTTGGTGATATTGTGTTGCATGTATATTTATTTTAGGCATTTGGAGCAAGAAAGAGCAAAAAAGAAGAAATTTTGGAGTCAAAATGCAATTTTTCAGCATCTTGGCGGTAGAGGTGTCATTTTACAGAAAAGAGGCGCCAGTGGCACCAGAATTGGCTCCAGAGGTGCCAGAACTGGCACCAGAGATGCCAAAATCTAGAGAACAGTGTAGAACTCTAATAAGCTAGAGCCAAAGGCACCAGAATAGGCACCAGAATAGGCACCAGAGACGAATTAATACGAATTATGGTGCTTATTGACTATTTTTTAGAGGTTCTAGAAAGCCTCAGGTAATTAAAATGCCCCATTTAGTGGTTTAATGCATCTAGACACTTTGGAAAAGCTCTTGAATGAAGAGATATATCTCTTGGATGAAGGGATTTGTCACTTGGTGTGAAGAGGTGTGCTCTTGAGAAAAATGAGGGAATTTTTAATTCTTTGGAGAGGGTGGCGTGAGAAGTCTCGGAGAGAAGAGTTAGGTTTTGGAGAGGATTTTATTTTAGAGTTGTAAGAGGAGAGGGAAGGTAAGAGATATCTTCTTCATTACATTTTTGAGAGAGAATTGAGTGTAATTGTAAATAAAGAAAGTGCTTAAAGGGAACTTCAAAGGATTTGCTTGAGGAGTGAGAGATAAGTTGTGTTATTTCCTTTCTTTCTTTTCTAAACTTATTTTTATATATAATATCCATGTTTTTTCGTATCCTTCTGATAAATTCTAAATACTTTTCTTTATCCTTCCCCCTACAATGAGATATGGTTCTACGAAGAATTAATATTATTGTGTAAGGTTTTAAATGTCAATAAATTATGTTGATTCAAATTCTAATCTTTATTTACTTTTCAATCTGACCGATTAAAATGTTAAAATTTGTTAAGAAACATAAGATCTGAAAGGGCTATGACTTCTACCACAATGTAAGAGTCACATTCAATTTCATGGGTGAGAATGTAGTTCATGGGATTGATTGCAAATAAATAGGAAAAAATATTTTGATGGGCATAGAAATCAAGAATTTAGAGCGGCATACTAAAATCTCACTCACAGAGCCTACCTAACCATTGGAACTGTTGTTTGCCCCTCCCTGGTGGCAGTTCAACCTGAGGTTCATTTTGAACGAATCTCTAAAGTTTTGCCTCCTCCCCTTGTCCCTCCCAAGTCTATGGCTTTAAATCTTCAAGCTGACCCCCCTTCTTACCTTTAAATTCCAAAACTTTTGAAACTTTTGTTTTAACTCCTGTTGTGGAAGTTCCTACTAAAGGAACTTTTGAACATTATCCTAACCAAACTCCTTTGATCTCTCCTACCTCCATTGATGTTCCCACATCTCCCTGTTTGTCACCTGGAGGAGTGGTACTTGCTTTGGGATCATCAGATATATCCAATGTTTTACAACTTGCAACTTCTAATAAGGGTCTCATTGACCTTCCTGTACTGAATTCACCAACTATCAATGTGTTTAAGGATAATGTGGTCCAATGGTTGAATTTAAACCGTGAGGAAGAGTGGCAGATTCACCTGTCCAAAAAGAAAAAGAAAAATTTGCAAGAGCTGAAACATACTGCTTCTGCCCCTGAGGAATCTATGTCCAAAACTTTGGAATCTTTTCCTAGAATAAGGAGGAGAGGAAAAATTATCAATGATTAACCTCCTTTGTTGGAATGTTAGGGGATTGGCCCATTTTCGGTCCCTTAGCATATTACTCCATTTAAATAGGATGCACAAGTTCTGGTACATTGTTCTTCTAGAAACAATGGTCACTAAGCACCAATCCAGAATCACTAAGAAATTCCTTGGCTTTCAATTTTCTCCTAATTGCAATAACAAAATTTTGATTCTCGGCAGGAAAGAAGTTACTTGGCAAATACTTTTAGACCATCCTCAGTTTCTGCATATATCCCTATCCTTGGCTGTCCATTTTGCTCATGTTACTTTTGTTTATTCTACCAGCTCTTCAGTTGGAAGGGTTGAGCTTTGGAAGGAAATATCTAATCTGAGCCAAAATAACTTCTCAAAGTGGTTGGTTTGTGGGGACTTTAACTGTATGGAATCCCCTACTAAAAAATTAGGAGGAAGACCTCCTGATATCAACAAAATGAACTTGCATCTTGTCAGATTATTTGATTTGGGTTTCTCTGGCCACAGGTTCACTTGGAGAAGGAGTAATATTTGGGAAAGAATTGACATAGCTCTTGCTAATGATTTATGGCTAAATGATGTTTTGAATACTTATGTTTCCAATTTGTCCATGATAGGTTCTGATCACAGACCCCTTCTAATCTCTATTCAAAGCACCATCAACACCACTAAATCTACTTTTAGATATTTAAATGTTCGGTCTTCCCATCCTGATTTCATGAACCAAGTTACATCAGTGTGGTCCAGCTATCATAATGTTAATCCTTGAGTGAAATTATGGATCCTTCAAAAGAGGCTTGCTGCAAAACTCAAAGCTTGGAATTGGCAAACTTTTGGCAACTTGCATACTAAGGTTGTGGAAGCTAAGACCACTGTTGATGAGTTGGAATCTAAGCTCAGTGAAAATCTTGATTTGGAAGCTGATCTTTTTACTGCTAATGAAGATTTGCTTAATGTTATCTATTTGCAGGAGCAACTCCTCCATCAGAAAGTTGCACAAACACATTTTTGTGTGGGGGACAGAAACTCCAGGTACTATCATGCAATTATTAATTATAAGAGGAAGTGTAATGAGATTCGTAAGATCAGAAACTCTCAGGGAGATTGGCTAAATACCCCTCATGATATTTCTGAAAATGTTGTTGAGTACTTCCAAAAGCTCTTCACTAAGAATAATGTGGCCAAGACTGCAGTTTAAGTTAATCTTTTTTACCACTTCAGACATTACACTTATAACCTCCAACTAGCATATTTACCTTCTCAAGTGGAGATCAAGACTGCTCTGAATTCAATTGATGGTAACAAAGCTACTGGACCTGATGGTTATTCAACAGATTTCTATAAAACAGACTGAAATGTTATTAAAAGAGAGGTGATTGATGTTGTGCAAGCTTTTTTCATTGGTCAAGATCCTACTAAGTATTTCATTTCTTCTACTATTGCTCTCATACCCAAAGGGACAATTTGTAATAGATGGGATCATTTCAGACCCATAAGTCTTACCAATGTGATATCCAAGATTATTAGCAAAGTGCTGGTGGTCAGAATTCAACCTCATCTGCATAGAATTATCAGCAACAACTGAACTGTCTTTATTAAGGGAAGAAGCATTGTGGATAATGTTCTTTTAGCACAGGAATTGTACAAAGATCTAGATAAAAGCTGTAGGAGGGCAATCTAATCTACAAATTGGACATCTGCAAAGCTTATGATACTATCCACTAAGACTTCATTGAGGAGGTTCTGTATGCTAGAGGCTTCAATATGGATTTCATAAATTTAATAAGGAGGTGGCTGAACAATAATGCTCACTCTTTAGTTATCAAATGAACTTTCTTTGGCATCAATTTTTGATGTCTTGAGTGTCAGGTGTCCACCTACATGACTCAAAATAATTTACGGCCTATCTGTGATGTCCGATAGTTAAGACACTCGGGACCTTTTGGCACGTGTTGAGGGGCATGTAGTCAAGGTCATTCTGCTAGACTATGGCTTTCGCTTAAGTAAAGGTCGGTTGGCATTTAGCATGTCATACGACTTGGATCGGGCCAACAAATGTTATGTGGAGTGTCGCGCGCAATCTTGGCTTGAATTGGCCCGATCGCTTGACGAAGTGGTCCAGACGACCCCAAATGATGAAACAGACCCCGCTAGTGTCTTTGAAACATTGATTTCACTTGTAGAGGATGTCCACTTTGCTACAGCTTCACGGGCGGAGTAAAAATGTGTAAATTATCATTTTAGGCACGGTAGTAAGAAAAGTGATCCGGATGACCTCGAATGACAAAACGAGCTATGTTAACACGTCTGAAACATCGATTTTATCCAGGAAGAACATCCACTTCACTGCGAGGACATGTACGGGTGAAGAATACATGAACGATAATTATAATATTATAAATATTATTATTATAATATAATATATAATATAATATATTATCCTTATTATAAAAAAAACACACACGTGCCTCTCCCCTATCTTCCGATTCCAAGCCTTTGCAGCCACCAGCCCCTTTTTGTGTGCTCTAGATCTTGCACCCGAGCAACGTCGCCCACCGCTCTCTGTCGGCAATCTCGTTGTCGCCTGCGCCTCCCCTTCCAGCCAGCGTCCCTCCCTCTCTTCGAGACGCACATGCTCCCTCGCTGAGCATCCCAACTGCTGGCCTCCTTCCCTCCTGCCAGCGACCGGTGACCCGCCGGCACCGCAACTCCGGCCTACCACCTCCCTGTTCCTCCTCTTCTTGGTCGTACATAGATCCATTGGCCCCTCCTTCAACTGTGACCCCGAGATCGCGCCATTCACCAAACCTTTTCCTCAACCAATCTTTCTGCCTCGCCGACGTCGTATCTACGCTGGAGAAAATCAACAAGGAGAACATCGAAATTTCGGATGTCCTCCGCATTTCTTTCACTTCCGGTAGACACCGCGGGTGAGCTAACTCCTCCACCTCACCGTTCTACTTTCCCGGCAACCGGATACTTTGTTGGATAGCGAGTGTTGCTGTTGTTCGAGGAGGTGCGTGCATCTTTTACCTTGCAGGTCCCCCTCCTTCGCCATCATCGAGCAATCCCTTGTGAAGGTAT
Source organism: Phalaenopsis hybrid cultivar (assembly GCA_002079205.1). Lineage (NCBI taxonomy): Eukaryota > Viridiplantae > Streptophyta > Magnoliopsida > Asparagales > Orchidaceae > Phalaenopsis > Phalaenopsis hybrid cultivar. The sequence goes on along the minus strand of JXCR01138383.1, from coordinate 129,599 downwards.
ATTTTGGTTATATTTTTATATGCCAAAATTATTTATTTTTGGTTCTTTGCATACCTCACTGACTCATGCCCTCATCGGGTCTTTTTTATGTCTTATGTACGTTCTACGAGACACACTGAAGCATTGATTGAATGTCGGCGAGCTTGTAGAAAGCAAAGAAAATGTGTATGCAACCGTCACGGTGGTGAGACCCACTAAACTCTTAGCTGCCTTAGGATTAGTGGTGTCTAGGTGCGTGGGTTCGATCGCCCACACGAGGTGTGTGCGCCAGCGTGGGTCGGCACAACGACATGCCTGTGTGATGGATCGTTGGATTTCCTAGAGCCATCCTTTAGGTTAGGACTTCCTGTGTGTGGTCAAATGCCCCTCCGTAGAGCCGAGTGTCTCCCTTTGTTGTGAATCTTAGCACATATCCCAATGGCCTTACTCCCCTTGCTTTGGATTCCCTAGCTTTACTTAGAGAAGTTGGGAGGCCGAACTTGGCAAAGCCAGAGAAGCTTTGTAACTGGCTCGCTTTGTAAACTTTGGAGGAGTTTGCAAAAATAGGAAAAGATTTTTAGTTATCCTATTTCGTGACACCGTGGAGAGTTTCCCCTCGGAGATCCGAAGAGAAACTCCCCACATTTCCTCACCAAAGTAAGAAGCGGTGGTGCTGCAAATCCAAAATCCTAAACCTTAGGTCTCCCAGGTGAAGTCGTTAGCACGAGCCCGATTTGCTACCTGCATGTTGGTTTGTTACATATTACATTTTTTCTTGGTGCAAGTTGCATTTCACTTTGCTTCGACCGGTCGCCCCGCATCGGTGAGCATTTTACTTAATTTTAATTGGTAGCCCCAAACCGGTGAGCCTCTCAATTTGCTCTGAGCGGCCGCCTCAGCCTGGCTAGCCATCTTACTTTGCTCTGATCGGTCACCCCGGCACGACGAGCATTTCACTTCGCTTTGATTGGCCGCCCCGGCCTGATAAGCGTTTCATTTTGGTTTGACTTCCCTTCGACTCGGTAGACCAATCACTTTGGTTCGACCAACTGCCACGGTCTGGTCAACTGATCACCTGCATGTTTGTTTGCTTTTGCATTATATTGCATGCTTGCTTGTTTGCATGTTGCATCTGGTATATGTTAGCTTGCATGATCATTATCATTTGTTTGTGTTGCATTTTTTGGGCCACTTCCGCTATGACACGCCCATCACTTTTTGTCGCTACCTCCTCGGCACACCTTCGAGCCACTGCCACTACGGCACACCCATCACTTTTAGTCACTGTCGCCTCGACCCACCTCTTTGGGTCACTGCCACTACATCACACCCATTTTTTTGGGTTGCTGTATCCACAGCATGCCCACCTTTTCCTGTGTTACTGCCTCACGGTACACTCATCACTTCTGTCACATGACTATTTGCATTTGCATTTGCATTTGCATGTTTGCATGGATAGCGAGTCAGGCTCGTTAGGAGAGTAACCCCGTGTCGGTCGCGATGCCTTAACGATCATTGCTTGCTGGGTTAATCCCGATGAGCAATGCGAGTTAAGTTATCGAGATTGACACGAGTATGATTGTGCTAAAGAACTAATAGTTCTAACTTGTGTCATCACTCTTAGTGACACCCTTTAGATCCTTTGAATCTTTAGGATGGGCCCGGTATGATGACCCCGTCAAAGTCACATTATACCCAGACTTACCCCACACTTAGATACTAGGCTGACGCACTTTTCATTAGATGGCGTGCTAGGCTAGGATTTAGGGTGCTTAGGTAGTGTTTTTGATATATGGTTATTTTTCTCTATTGGATTGGTTGCCCTAGCCAGTCATTTTTCTTCTGCATTATGCTTGTGATGTGGCTGCATGTTGCATATGTGTGGTAGTGTGTTAGGGCGTTCTTCTGCAGGGAGCCATCCCTACTTATTTGCACACACACATAGGTACCGCTATAGAAGGAGCAAGTAATGATTTCTGACTCTTTTGCTTGCAGATGCTATTAGCTCCCCCACTTTTAATGCATGGCTCATGATACATTATTTGCATGTGAGTTTTCACGCAAACACTTGTTTTCATGCAGGATTGAGTCTTTTATTATCCTATGTACTTTTTAGAGTCTCAGAGAGTCCTATAGTAGAAATAAGATACAGCACAGGGTTCCGAGACGTTTAGCATAGGAACCACGTGGAGGGGACCATGAGCAGATGCTCGTGCCCCGTATTTTAATTCTTCATTTTACATTGATATATAGAATTAGGACCGGGCATGTATATGCAAAGTCCGGCCGCCTTTTTCCTTTCTGGGATATGTTACCGACCCAGCGGCATTGGACTTTTATTATTTTAATTTGGCTTGTTTTGTTTTTTGCATCATATTGCATGTCTACACTCGCATGTGTTTTTCTTATTTCTTTCTGCAACTTATCTGTGGTTTCACGATATAATCTAGGCTCATTAAGGACCCTAAAATTATAATTTTCTACTTAAAAATCCTAAATAAAATATTCAGGGATTTGCTTAGGAAGGATTTCTTGGGAAGGATTTTGAGATAAGTTGTGTTTTATTTTTCTTTTATATGGTAAACTTGTTTTTATATATTAAATCCCTATTTTTTCGTTTCCTTCTCATGAATTCTGAGTAGTCTTCTTTATCATTCTCCCAACTTTATGATATGGTATTATGAAGAAGTGATTTTGATTTATACAGTTTTAGATGTTAATAATTGGAGATGATTTGAACTCTGATCTTCATTTACTTTTCGATCTGACCAATTGAATTGTTAAAATGTGTTGAGAAACATACGTTCCAAAAGGGCTATGAATTCTACAACAAGGTGAGAATCACATTTGATTTCATGGGAGAGGATGTCATCCATGGAGTTAAGTGCAAATAAAGAGGGAAATATACTTTGTTGGATGCATAATTGGATATTTTAAGGTGATAGATTAAAATCCCCAATTTGGTCCAGTTGATAGGAAACTGATGCGAGATTGTTATGCCTCAAGTGAGGGAGTAGTGGGAGCTCTGGAGTGGTAGCTGGTAACCTCCCAGCCTAACCACAAAATTAGGGACTAAACTCTAAATTAGTCAATGTTCATTATGCACTCGGAAGAGGGTAAAGAATATGATTGCTCCTATTTGGCACAAAATAATCTTTATGACAAAATGATGTTATGTCATTTCTAAGTTTAGCAGTTTTGGATGGATGGAAATATTTGGATAGAAATTTATGTGAAAGTTCTCCCCAAGTTCTAATAGATCCTGGTGCTAACAAATTTAACCACATCTTAGCCTTATCCCTCAGTGAAAAAAGAAAATGTCTAAGTCTAACAACATCATTTGAGACTCTATCTTATTTAAAACTATCACACAGTTCTAAAACAACAGCGAGGTGTAAGTTAGGATCTTCATTTGGTGTACCTCCAAATTGATTGTTTTGTATCATTTGGATAATAGCAGGTTTAAGCTTAAATGAATTAGCAGCAACATCAGAATTTTGGATAGATAAAAGAATTTCATCTATTGTAGGATTTGCATAATCTTGTAGGGGTCTAGGTTAGTGTTCATTCTCTATTCCTTGATTGCTGTTTTCCATTGTATCAAAATTTCTAGGTTCTCTTCTTAATCTTCTAATCCTTCTAACAGTGCATTTTAATTCTGAATCGTAGGGTATAAGATTTTCAGGTCCAAATTTACGTATACAATTTGAAATCAGTACTCAATAATATAATTAACTAAATATAAAAATAAGTTGCAATTCAAGTAAAAATTTTCTAATAATCTTAATTTGTCTGTTACTCTAATCGTGATTTTACTCGCTCACTTAATCACTCCCCGACAACGACACCAAAAAACTTGACAGCGCTTTTTATATGGTTATATAAGATAAATATGGACGTAATAAATATTCAATAATTGTAAAGTCACATTTATCAACGCAGGTATACGTATCGCTCAAGTAATATAGGGCTCTAATGGAGCGTAGATATTGATCCCATAGGGAGTGGTTTAGAACTGCGAACTAAGATTTTAAAAAAGCAATACTTTAATCACAACAATGAATAGTTCAATTTTGGCTTATCTGTCACTAATAGGCAATTGAAATAAATATGTAATTTTAATAACTCTTAAATAACTCTAGAACTACAAACTAAGATTTTAGAAAAAGCAATACTTAATCGCAACAATGGAATTCAATTTGCTTATGACTACAAACTAAGATTTTAGAAAAGCAATACTTAATCACAACAATATAATTCAAATTGCTTATCTATGAACTAAGATTTTAGAAAATCAACACTTAATCACAACAATATAATTCAAATTGCTTATCTGTCATCTAATAGGCAATTGAAATAAATATGTAATTTTAATAACTATTAAATAACTAATGATACTAATGATGGTTTAATTGTGATATTCAATATATAAGAAAATATTTTTCTCCTTGTCAAGAAATTATAGTGAATGGATAAAGTGAATTAATTCAATTTATATTGTGCCAAATAGGAGCATACATATTCTTTACCCCTTGGTCCAGGCATAAAGAACATTGACTAATCCTACGCTTGTTTACTGAATCTGTGGCTAGGCTAGGAGGATACTGGCTCTCACTTTAGAGCTCCCACATTCCCCTCACTTGAGGGCTAACATCTACACTTCAACACCCAAACGATAGGACCAAATTGAGAATTTTAGTCTGTCACTTTAAAATCTTCAATTCTACGCCCGAAAATATTATTTTCCTATTTATTTGCACCCAACTTCCAAGGGCTTTGATCTCCCTGAATCTTGGATGTAATCTTCACTTTAGTTGTAAAACTCAACATATTTTAACAAATTTATCCCTGAATCTTGGATGTAATATTCACTTTAGTTGTAAAACTCAACATATTTTAACAAATCAAATATCTCCAATTCTACTCCCGATAATTTTATTTCCTTATTTATTTGCACCCAACTTCCAAGGGCTTTGACCTCCATGATTCTTGAGATGTAATCTTCACTTTAGTTGTAAAACTCAACATATTTTAACAGATCAATTGACCAGATTGGTAAACTTCACTTTAGTTGTAAAACTCAACATATTTTAACAAATCAATTGGCTAGATTGAATATCATATTTGCACCCAACTTTCAAGGGCTTTGACCTCCCAAATCTTGAGATGTAATCTTCACTTTAGTTGTAAAACTCAACATATTTTAACAGATCAATTGACCAGATTGTGTAATCTTCACTTTAGTTGTAAAACTCAACATATTTTAACAAATTAATTGGCCAGATTGGTAATCTTCACTTTAGTTGTAAAACTCAACATATTTTAACAAATCAATTGGCCAGATTGAAAATAAATTAAGATCGAAATCAATTGGCCAGATTGAAAGAATTTCCCTATTTATTTGCACCCAACTTCCAAGGGCTTTGACCTCCCAGAATCTTGGATGTATCTTCCAAGGGCTTTGACCGCCTTGAATCTTGGATGTAATCTTCACTTTAGTTGTAAAACTCAACATAACTTAAACAAATCAATTGGCCAGATTGAAAGTAAATTAAGATCGAAGTGAAAAGATCATCACAATTTGTTTAACATTTTTATGGCTTCACCAATTCAAATCACCATTTCACAAATCTCAAGACAAGGAGAAAGAGAAAGAAAACTACTCAGATCTCATGGGGAAAACACAAAAAAACTTGAAATTCATATATAAAATCAAAGTCATACAAACTACAACAAGTAAATAACTTATCTCTAATTTCTCCCCAAGAACACTCCTCGAAGTTCCTCTGAATCTCTTCCTTTCTTTACAGCACATAGAATTCTTTTTCGAAGTAGCAAGGAGGAAGAAATCTCTCACTTTTCCTCCACATTTACAATCTCTCGAAGAATTTCTCACAATATTGGAACATTTTTAACCTATAGGAACTCTCTCTAGCACTTCATAGACTCTCCCTCTTTCAGGCACTCCAAATTTTGGTCAAAATAATCTTTTAAAGTTATGGATGAGATTTCCCAAGAGTTACCTAAGCATCTCTTCAAAATTTGGCCTTATCCAAAGCTTGAATAGGCATAACCGCCAAGCTCGCCGTCGGCGGCCTCGAGAGCGCCGTCGGTGTACTTCTGAAGAATTTTGTCCTGTAGCCTCGGGAAAAACTCGCCGTTGGCGGGGCCGAGGGTGCCGTCTGCGGCCTAGTTCAAATATCCACATTTTGGTCCTTTTTGCTCCAAATTTGCTCCTTTTTGCATCTTTTTGCTCTAACGACCCTAATTCATCATTCCTGCAACAAAATATCAAAAATACCTTTCTTTAAAGTTCAGTATCATAAAACATAGTATAAAATATGTATGAAAATCTCAACATATTTCCTTGGGTCACCCACAAAGAGGTTTACAAAAGTTTATCTGAAGGAGTTGGTCAAGGTCCTTCAAACCAATGCCCAAGCAATTTGAGGTTTGGCAACTTTTTCCCAAGAAGCCCAGTGCATTTGCTGTCTTTGGCCAGACCACAAATATTTGTTGAAGATTCTTTCCAGTTGGGTTTGTGTACTTTTCTTAAGAGTAGTCATTTGCATTATATAAGAAGGGAAGGTAGTAATAATGCTCTTTAATATGGTAATTCTTCCCCCATTGGATAAGAAAGTATGTGTCCACCCATTGAGAAGACTTGAAATTTTATTCAAAACCTCTTCAAACTGGATTTTTCTGGTTCTTCCAGTGATAAGAAGCACCCCTTGGTACTTAATTGGGAGCTAAGAGATTGAAAAACCAGTGTATTCAGATGCCCATTGTTTGTGAGTAGAGGAGGCATGTTTATAAAAGAACATTTGACATTTTCCTGGATTGAATTATATATATATATATATATATATATATATATATATATATATATATATATATATATATATATATAT